>NW_021026183.1:0-11241 GCF_004153795.1 Camellia sinensis | reverse complement strand
TGGCTACTGTTTTGGGCCTATTTAGAGCTGCCCAAATCATGTTTAAGTCCATTATTTGTTTGCTTGCATGCTTACCTTTCATGTTTGTTTGCATGCTTGCATGTGCACCTCGCTTTCCCATGTTGCATCCTTAGCTTGCATGCCTCGGTTGCATTGCATCTTGCATGCATGCCTTGTTCCTTGACTTGGTGATGGGAATTGGGTCTTGGTTTGTTTGTTTGGTTTGCATTTCATTTGACATGAAAGTTGCACACTTGATTCTTTGGGCCATCATGCATGGAAATGCGTGATTGTCGGTTCGAGAATCGAGACATATGCCCTTTTGAGTCACAAACATGATAGGGGACATGATTGGTGCATACATTGCTTGAATTGTATTGCCATGCAAGTTCTGTCCTCTACTGCTGTGAGTTGCAGGTTCTGCAGGCATTCTTTGCCGGCTGACAGTATACATTGCCAACCGGCAGTAAATCACCAGCCGATGGATTCATTTTGTGCCGGTGACCACAATTCACTGCCGGTGGTAATTCTACTCAGCCGGTGGTGATTCCCAATATCCAGAGAAGCATCCTTGAGACTTTGGCAGTCTTCAGAGAGGCAGAGCAGGGAAAACAGAGGCAGACTATGCATGGCCGTGCACTTCCGAGCAGGACCCGAGCATGCGCTGCATCTGGCTCTCCTCCCGAGGCGGTTTACTGCTTTTCCTAGTTTAAATTAGTTTGTTAACTGATTAGGCAATTTGTAATATTTAATTAGCTTGCGTAGTTAATTAATTTGTATTATTTATTTGGTCCCTCCGGGCGAGGGCAAATCTGTAATAAGTGTGTGTGAGTGGTGTGTATGTCTTCCAATCCCCACTTCTTTCTTCCCTTTTACTTACCTGCTTTGATGGTTAGTAATAGGACATGTTTAATTTAGCATACCTTATGCTACGCATGTGTGCATCCATACATTTGTCTTGCATGCACCGGGCTCGGTACATCATGCTAACCGCATTCGTACTTCAATTCCAAATTGAATACGTGCATCAATTGACTGCATTTCACATGCCATGCTTAGGTTAGCCGAGCCTATTCTAATTGCATCCTGTATGTGTTGCATTAGGCAATTTGACATAAACTAGGACCATGCATGTTGGCTAACTAGTTTATTGTTTTGGCACGGAGTACGATGTAAGTATTTATGCTTTAGCATACCGCATGCGTGTGAGTGTTGCCATGACAGTATGCTTGCCATGCGGCTAAATGCTTATGTGATAAATTGTTTAGATGCCTGTGGGTGAAGGTTGGACTGCCTGAGTTGGAAAAGTTCATTGAAAATCCGTGTTTTAGCCTACTTGCGAGTAGCAAATTCCGAAGCGCTTTCCTAAACAAACGGATATGCAATGCTTGTTTCCAAATTAGGCAATCTAGTCTATACTTGTTAGCTGTGCGCATAACATAGTAATTCTAGGCTAATAAATGGAATAAGAATACATAAGGTTTTCAAAACTAGATATCACGGTTAGTAGAGGCCGATCTTCGGATCGGGCGAGAGGGGGTGCTCATAGCTGACCTTCCCCAATCGTACCCTAGCTCCCGAGCCGAGACAACTTTGGTGATGACGGACATGTGGCCTTCGGCACTGAGTCAGGGTTTCTTAAATTTCCCCATTTAAAAAATATTTAGGTGGCGACTCTGTATCTGGCAAAGCAGTCCATGTTTGGCACTTCTTTTCAAAAAAATCTATTTCTCAAAACGATTTGCCGGATTTGGACTCTTTGGTTCAGATTAAGAACCGTGACAACAAATCGAGTCCGAACTGTAGCGAGGGCCCCACGCGGGCGCGTCTACAATCTTCCACTTATAAATTGCTACAAACTTCAACAAGTGAAGATAAACAATTATCTCGGTTTATCTTCAACTTATAAATTGCTACAAATTTCAACAAGTGAAGATAAACAATTATCTCGGCTTAACTATAACTTGTAATATAGCGATCCCGGTTTTTCCTTCCTTTGTATACTGTATTCCAGACTTGGTTCCGTGGACTTGTTGTTGTATCATTATCACTTCTAGCCTTTGCTTTTGTATTTGAGTCTTGGGTTGTGTTGGATAGGTTTGAAACAGGTTGGTTCCACTTTGAAACAAAAAGGGTAATACCCAGATTTTGGCCTTCACGCTCGAGCGGAAGTTTTAACGCTCGAGCGGGCTCTTCGTTGTTGCTTCTCTGCTCGAGCGTGATTTTCCATCTCCTAGTACTTTGCTCTGCAGTTCGTCCGCTCCAGCAGTAGTTTTTTTTCACTTGAGCGTGATCCCTTGATTTTGTCCCTCCGCTCGAGCGGAGAGTTTGACGCTCGAGCGGGTACCATCGCCTGCAAAACTTCTGGAAGTGTGCAATCGACGCTTGAGCGGCTCTTTTTACGATCGAGCGTGAGTTTGTGTCTGACGCTCGAGCGGGGATTTCCACGCTCGAGCGGAGTGTCGACTACATCAGTCCGAGATTTCACTTTTTGGATCACTTTTTGACCTACTTCTTTTCTCTTAACTCTTAAAAACCGCCACTTGAGAGTTTCTCTCTCTACTTTTACCTTCTCTCTAAGATTTGATCTATTTCCGGTAGTCTTCTACCCTAGTCCCTTTGAAAGAAAGGTAGAGCTTCGCGAGAGCTTTCTTTTAATCTGAAAAAGAGAGGATTTGGAGCACTTTGGACTTTCGTCATCTTCTCCATTCGAGTTCTTCACTTCAAGGTAGGGATTTCCTACTCCATATTATAGTTTTGTTCTAAGTTTTGGTATTTTGATATGTTGGGGGTTGTTTGGTAATTTTGGAAAAAACCCTAGTTGTTGTAATAAATTAATTTATATAATTAATTTAGGGAAAATTGGGGAATTTAGTTGAGTTCGTGGAATTAATGAATTTATGGATTAAATGGTGTAGTTGGATAGTTTAATCACTCACCTATGAAAATGTTGGAATTATGTTGGTTGATACATTTATTTCCTGTTTAGAAATAACTGTTCTGGGCTATCGGTGGAGGATAGTCGTGATTGGTGTAGACATTGCATGTGGATTAGGGAAAACTGAAACTAATCACATTGGTTAAGTCATTGATTTAGACTGTTGAATTAATACAGAAAATACATGTATTGATTGTGTGTTGTATATGACAAGTGTTTAATACATTGTATATGCATATTGTTTGGGAGGAGATAGGGGATGTACTCCATGGTTTGGGAGGAGATAGGGGATGGACTCCTAAACCGGATATTGTTTGGGAGGAGATAGGAGATGGACTCCATTAGCACCACTAATATGTGTGCTTATTGATTTATGGAAGTATTTTTTTATGTGGTTGATACAGCACTAAAATGTGTATCAAACGGGAAGTATGGAAGTGTTTTGGTATGAGCCTTAGTCTCATTTGTTTTGTTGATGTAATGTATAGTTCACTGTTATAGTTTGGGCAGGGTCTGAGCCATATTGGTATAGATGGAAAGTGAAACTTGTCATGAAACTATATGTTAATGAAATGGATGTTTGGGTTAACAATCTATTGAATGCGATTACTTTATTCAATACTTATATTTGGTTTAGTACATTTCTACTGGGCTGTGGCTCACCCTATACGGGAACATCATTTTTCAGGTTCAGGTGATAAGCTACCTCCAAGGACTTAGCTTGGAAGGAATTGGAGTTGAAGACTCTGTTTAGTTTAGTTGTTATTTATTTTATTTGATATTACATGTAAACACTCAAGCCAAGGGCTTAATTTGTAGTTGAGTTAGTACTCACATTTTGTGTCCAAGTGTTGGCTTGGAAAGATGTAAGCCCGGAGGGCATTTACTTTGGATGTTACATGTAATACTTTTCAATAAGAATACTCTGATGAATGGTATAATGGTTGGTTTTCTTTTATTAATACATATCAATGTTATATACATTATGGGTTTATTTTGAGGGCGTTACAACTTGGTATCAGAGCGTACCGGGTTCGAATACTTTAGGTACGTGGGAAGTGATTAGTATCACAATGGGTTCGTCTCGTTAGTGTACTGTTATATGCTTATATGATAACAAGTTTATGTGACTATGTGGGTATGGAATGTAGTTTCTAGGATACTGATTGGAACCTTGAGTTTCTAGTAGTCTTGTTGGAATGGCACTTGATCAATGCTGCTTCCAACCGGAACTATGGTAACGCTTTGGGACTGTCATTATCCAGGAATGAAATTCGTAGGTGCTTATGTGATTATGTGCTTACGTGGAATGAATTACTGTTGTCCAATGCATTAGGACGCTAGTGTTATAGCTTTGGCATATTTATTAATGTGCTAACGTCTTGTTTACCTTTATTAGGATGTCAGGACGAGGACGAGGATGTGGTAGGCGTGGTAGGCAAGATAGGCAGGAAGTGCCTATGCCGGAGGAGATTCCGGAGCAGCAAGAAGGAGTTGGCCAGGCTAATGTGGCCGAGCCAATAGGCCAGCAGGCTATGGGCGCTTTGGCCTGCGAGATAGCAGGGACATTCAGGGAGTCGGTTGGCATTCTTAGGGCTGAGAATCAAGCCCAGGTTGTTGTTGCGGATGCAGGACCTTCTTTTCTGAAGAGGGAGTTCTTCCGGTCTAACCCGGATGAATTTGTTGGTGATCCTAAAGAGCCACTTAAGGCAGATGAATGGCTCGAACAGACAACGAAGACGTTTGAGATGCTTGGCATCGAAGACGACGGGTTAAAAGTGACCTTGGCATCGTTCCAGCTGAAGGGGGGTGCGGGTCAGTGGTGGAAGTTCACAAAGGGTCGTATAGGAGGTACGTGGGAGGCTTTTGTAAATGCTTTCCAGGAGAAGTTTTTATCTTCAACTGTCAGAGAAAACCTGAGAGACTAGTTCTGTCAGCTTAAGCAGTCGAGTTCTTCAGTGGCCGAGTTTGAGGCTGCATTTACTAGTTTATCCAGGTTTGTACCTGAGTTGGTGGCGTCTCAGGAACGCCGTTGTATTGAGTTTGAGAAGAAGTTGAGGCGTGGCCTCAAGCTGAGAGTTGGAGGAACTATGATTCGGGATTATGGGCGTATGGTTGATGCTGCAGCCCATATGGAGATCATGATGCAGGAGGAGGAGGAAGGGCAGAAAGGCTCCAAGAGGAGTCAGGAAGTCCTGTGGATCTTGTTAGTTTGCCACCGCATCGAGAGATTGAGTTCTTTATTGATCTAGTGCCCGACACGACGCCGACTTCTATGGTACCTTATCGTTTTGCCCCAGCCGAGTTAGTTGAGTTGAAGATTCAGCTTCAGGAGTTGCTAGATAAGGGCTATATTCGTCCTAGTGTTTCACTGTGGGGAGCACCGGCCCTCTTTGCTAAAAAGAAAGGTGGTGCTTTGAGACTCTGTATAGATTACCGGAAGTTGAATCGGGTTACGGTTAAGAATAAGTACCCTATGCCACGTATAGATGATCTATTCGATCAGTTGAAGGGTTCCCGTTGTTTCTCTAAAATAGACTTAAAAATAAAGGTGGTGCTTTGAGACTCTGTATAGATTACCGGAAGTTGAATCGGGCTATGGTTAAGAATAAGTACCCTATGCCACGTATAGATGATCTATTCGATCAGTTGAAGGGTTCCCGTTGTTTCTCTAAAATAGACTTAAGATCGGGTTACCACCAGTTGAGAGTCAGGGAGGAAGACATTCCGAAGACGGCATTCCGTACGCGGTATGGCCATTATGAGTTCCTGGTGATGCCTTTTGGGCTCACCAATGCACCGGCAGTCTTTATGGACTTTATGAACCGGATCTTCTGGGAATTCTTGGATCGTTTCGTGGTCGTTTTCGTAGACGACATTCTCATTTATTCACCTTCAGAGGAGGAGCACGAGGAACACTTGAGAGTGGTGCTTGAATTACTTAGAGCCCATCAGCTTTATGCTAAGTTTGGGAAGTGTGAGTTCTGGCTAGAAGAGGTGAAGTTCTTAGTCCATGTGGTTTCTAAGGAAGGGGTGTCTGTTGATACATCTAAGACGGAGGCAGTGCAAGATTGGGCACAGCCTAAGAGTGTGTTTGAGATCCGCAGTTTTCTGGGATTAGCTGGGTATTACCGCTAGTTTGTGAAGGATTTCTCTAGGTTAGCTTCACCGTTAACTAGATTGGATGGACTCGAAGGGAGTCAAATTTGTATGGAGTGAGACTTGTGAAAAGTCGTTCCAGGAGTTGAAAGTTAGACTAACCACTGCTCCGGTCTTGATTATTCCGGAGAGAGGGTTGGTTATGTGTAAACAAGCCCGCGGGGAGGGGGTCCTCGCTGCTACAGTTTGGACTCGATTGTGTGTCGCGTTCTAAATCTGAACCAAAGAGTCCCAGTCTGGCAAATCGTTTTGAGAAACAGGATTTTTGAAAAAAGTAGTTGCCAAACATGGACTGCTTTGCCAGATACAGAGTCGCCACCTAATATTTTAAATGGGGAAATTTAGGGAACCCTGACTCTGTGCGAAGGCCACATGTCCGTCATCACCGGAGTTGTCTCGGTCGGGAGCCTGGGTACGATCGGGGAAGGTCAGCTATGAGCACCCCCTTTCGCCCGGTCCGAAGACGGGCCTCTTACTAACCGTGATATCCGTTTTTGAAAACTTATTTGTTCTTAACCAATTATTAGCCTAGAATTACTATGTTACGCGCGCAGCAAAAAAGTATAGACTAGTTGTCTAATTTGGAAATAAGCATTGCATATCCGTTTGTTTGGAAAAATGTTTGGATTTGCTACTCGCAAGTAGGCTAAAACACGGATTTTCAATGAGTTCTTCCAACTCAACAATCCAACCTTCACCCACAGGCATCCAAAGCAATTTATAACACATAAGCATCTATCCACATGTTAAGCATGCTGTCATGGCAACATTCACACTCATGCGATATGCTAAAGCGAAATACTTACATCGTACTCCGTGCCAAAAACAAAGAACTCGTTAGCAAACATGCATGATCCAGTCCATTTTAAATGCCTAATGCATCGCCATACAAAATGCTGCAGAATAGGCTCGGCTATCCTAAACATGGCATGTGAGAATGCATCAACTGTCACATATCACAATTTGGAATTGAAAGTACAGACGCAAGTTAGCGTGATGTACCGAGCCTAATGCATGGATGCACACATGCATAGCATAAGGCATGCTAAAATTAAACGTGCCCTAATCTACCATTGTAAGCAGGTAAATAAAAGGGAAGAAAGAAGTGAGGTTGGAGACATACACACCACCCACACACACTTATTACAGATTTGCCCTCGCCGGAGGACCGAATAAATATTACAAATTAATTAACTAAGCAGCTAATTAATATTACAAATTAATTAATTAATGAATTAAATAAATTGATTAAACTAGGAAAGAGTAGATAAACCGCCTCGCGAAGACGCGTCGCCATGCGCAAGCTTGCCTCTGTTTTCCTTCCTTCACTCCTCTGGAGGCTGTTCAAAGCCTCAGGAATGCATCCTAACACTGGGATCCACGGCTGAGGAATTACCACCGGCACTGGTGTTTGTAGCCATCGGCACAAATTGAAGTGTCGGCGGATATTGACGGTCGGCATTACCACGCGGTCGGCAAAGAAAGCCTGCAGAACCTGCAACTCATCAGCAACAGAGGGCAAGCAAAGGCATGGCAGACAATTCAAGGCATGTATGCACCAACATGTCCCTATCATTGTATGACTCAAAGGGCATGTGCTCGATTCTCGACACCAAATCACGCATTCCCATGCATGATGGCCAAAGAACAAGTTGCAACTTTTTGTTTCAAATGCAATGCAAACCAATCAAACAAACAAGGCCCTATTCCTATCACCAATCAAGGAACAAGGCATGCATGCAAGATGGCAATGCAACCTCAGGCATAGCAGCTAGGAATGCAACATGACATGCAAGGCACTTATGCAAGCATCAACATACACATATGGCAATGCAATAGATGAGAAGATGGACTTAACATGAATTAGGGCAACTCTAAATAGGCCTAAAAACAGTAGCCAAAACCAAAAAGAAGCCAAACAACATTCACACACATACAATGATGGTAAGTTGGCCTACAACTTAGGCAAAATTAAACAACCCTCAAGCATCACTTGAAAAGGACAAAATCATGGCACAGTATCAATGCAACATAAGTAGTTGAATCATGTTCATAAAATGGATGCCAAATTATGCTAAACAAGACAAGCAAAGCAGATGCAAACATGGCAAGTGCTCAAGCAACCAATGGGGCATTTGAACTACCCTTAGTAAGCCAAACATGGCATGAAGTTTTGTTGACCAAAAACAGAAGTTTTGGGGACTATTTCATACAGAGGCCCAAGACCACGTTAGATGCATCTAAATGACTCCCAAACAAAGGCATGCATAAACACCAAAACATGGAGCATTGCTACACAAAGCTTCTCAAAGCATTAAAGAGGCTGCAAGGCAATCAAACAAGCATGAAATGGGACTGAAATGCATGTGGGATTGATCCCAAATCACCAAAACAATGCAAAAGATGTCATGCTACACATGCAAACATACATCAAGGAACAAGCCCAAATACAAAAGGAGCATATTACAAGCATTGCCAAAATCAACCCAAACACTTATGGGACAGACCTAGAACATGGCAAAATAAGCACATAATCTTTCACAAGACTAAGCCTAAAACATGCTCCAACAAAAGGCTAACACCTAAGACATGTTAAGGCATAACAAAAGGCATACAAGGCAACGTATGCTAAGCATGCATGGAGTACCAAAAACCAACTTAAATCATGTTATTTATGGATATATAAGCATAAAAAAATAGCCTAACAGTTCAACAGACACACTTCAGCATTAATGCTCTCTCAAGAGGCCAAAAATATGCCATTTTTCAAGGACAACAAGGAGAGAGGGGTGGCCCCACCTTTCTTGGGACTTCAAAGCATTATCTTCACATTGAAATCCCTCAAGATTTCAGTGGTGAAGAGACCTCAAACACCAGAAATCCCGGAAGCTAACACAAATGGCTCAAAATGAGGCCTTTCAAGGCCTAAGGTAGTCAACTACCCTCAAACAACAAAACACCTTAATAAAACAATAAGAGGGCCTAAAAACAGAACCTTTTTAATGTTATAGCAATAAGCACAGAAAAGTTCTAACAAGAGCAAATCAACGTATGCAAAGAATGGGGAAAAAGAAAGACTAGATTCTCCACCCTTGTTAGACTTACCTTCAAAATGGTTGGACCAATCAGCTCTTTTAGGCTTGACCTACACCTAGTTAAAAACCTTAAAACAGCCTAGACCCTCAAGAGGTCCAGTCAAGGAATGGTGTAAACGATGGTGGTGCTTGTGGGCAAAAATAGTAAGCAACAACACACACTAGTGGCGACAAATGAGAGAGAGGTAAGTAGAATAGAAATTGTTTCTAAACTCTAACCCTTAGAAACCAGAGCTTCAACAATGGCTTTTTTCTTCTCTCAAGTATTCTTCGTCTAACCATAAGTTCGCTCTTCAAGAGAGAGGGCTCCTCATTATGATCTTGTAAAGCTGTACAAGAAGTTTAGCTAAGCAGAGGAGTGCCACACGTGTAGTGGAGAGGAGCACAAAAGTACAACCTGTCTAAAAATATCTGCAAAAGCAGAATGATGAACAGTAATTCGGCTGTCCAAATTGCCATTTGGTACAAAAAAGTATGCCGACCGGAACAAACACTAGGACGGAAATATGGCTCGATGCAACAAATACCGGTGGCCGTGCCGCCAATGTGAGTGATTTGGTGTCCACGGCACTGACCACCCAACAAACACAAGTGTTGGTGAACCAGACCTTCTAAGCAGTCTGTTTCGGTAGACCGGCAGGTGCGGTGGGATCCGGTCCAAAACACCCCCCAAGAAGTCATTCTTTAAACCAAACTAAGGCAATTGGAGGTCCTTAGCGCGAGCCGGACCTCGGGCTCCAAACGAATACATGGAAACCGTTTAGGTGACGTCCAAGAGTCTTAAGGACCGGTCCAAAAAATGGTGGTGTCTACACAGTTGCCCCTCTTTGACAGATCGAAAGTCATAACAATGACGAGGTAGTGAAGTGTCCAAAGCCCAGAGACGACCCATTTTGCAAGGCCGAAGACTTAGACTAATACATGCAAGAGCAACACTAGATACGCCCGAGGCAGGGGCAAAATGCAAGACAATGCACAGGGCCGAGCATAACTATGATCATGCCAAAGAAAGCTGTAACGACAGCCATAATGCGACAGTTTTAAGCTAGCATACACAAAACTACAACTAACAATGCCAAGAAGAGAATGTAGAGAATTATGCAATTCTTCAGATACGGTCTCACTCAGATACAATACCTGTCGGTCGATCTGGTTGCAGCCACCTTCAAATGAACGTACATTACAATATCGTTGCCTGCAAAGAAAAACAAACTTACAGGTAACAATTGTTTCTAAGCAACATGCATGACAATGCAAATTGGATGCAAATGATATCCATATTATACAAAACAATGTATAAAAACATGCAAATGAAGATGCCAATGTATTGAAACAATGCAACTATAGTGCAAAAGCATATTGAAGTCGTATCCAATTCACGACGGGTTCGAAACACCACCTATGTCAAATAGATTGATGGACGTGACCAGTCGTCTACCATGAGAACGGTCCAACTGAAAACTATGAGCTAATGGTAGACGGACAGCAGAACAAGTTTGGGGGGAATGAACATAGTGGGGAACAACCGCTGGGAAAGGACTACGACAACTAATGACCGAGATGCAAAAATTACACTACAATGTAGATAAATATATGAAATGCTAGGGAAATGGCAATGGATATGGCACGCGGGCCAAACCAAATCTTGGCCTAGGATAGGCATGTACGCATACAAGTCATTTGTAACACAGAAAAAGGTGCCGCAACCTCTCAACCAACATATTCAGCGTGGAATCGGCGCCGATACACATGCCAGAACTGTGTTTTAACGATGAACAGTAAGGGCACATTACCAGACCAAGCTTCAACCTGGAAAGGCGCAAGCCATGGGCTGGAAAGGTTGACGCAATGAATGCAGCAATCTAACAATGCAATATCTACAAATATGCTCTCAATGGAATGGATTATGGCATACACATGGATATGGCACGCCAAGCCAAACCATCTTGGCCTAGGTAAAGCATGGACACATACGAGCATGTGTACACAGAAAAGGTGCCTGCAACCCTCAACCAAAGCATATCAGCGTGGGAAATCGGCGCGGATACA
>NW_021026182.1:4224880-4263478 GCF_004153795.1 Camellia sinensis | reverse complement strand
GCCGGTGGGCTTCCTCCGCTGGTCTCCTGAGCTGTTTATGCTAAGAATTGGGAACTTCACCACCTCCAAATCCCCCGGCGATAAACTCTTGCGAAAGTCACGCCCCCATGTCTGCTTATCGAGTTTTGAACATTTGCTTACGAGTTGATTTCGCGCTCTTGTAAGCTCTCGGTTCGTTTATGCAGTGTGTATTCACACTTGTTGGCTGTTGTCATAGCTTTGTTTTCTTATCGAAAGTGTAAGTCAGTTCACTACCTGATTATTCGATGAGAATTCCAAAAGAGTTCAATTTTCGTTCACACTGCGTGTGACAACCCGTGCGATGCGTGCACAGAAGATCCACAAATGCAATCACCTTTTGAATAAAACGTAGTTCATTCCCATCACACTGTTTTGCAAAGTGTATAAATTGCAGAAAGAAAATTAAAACTGCCTGAGGCAGTGCAATGTGCTTAAAGCACTAAGTAAAAAGCGAAAATTAAAACGTTAGAATGGCAGCGGTAGCCAAGTATCAAGTAATTTGATTACCGATGAAACTGCCCTTGCGGTTAACGCACTTCCGTTTGTCTCTTGTTTCGGGTCAGCCGCGTTGTTGGACGCCCTTACAATACGGGAAAATCACACCTCATTTGAAACGTGAACCTTTGAGTTAACCTTCAGGCCACGACCTTCATGCAAGCAACGCTCGATGCGGTGCGAGAATGTCCGCCCCGTATCCTTTTCATGCTTTGTGAGCCCCGCAAATTGTTTCGTTATGCTGTGTAAGGTTACGTTCCTTTACTTGCATAGACCGCATGTTTAATTCCATACCTGCGTAGACCGCATGTTTTGATTGCGTAGACCGCATTTAATTCCATTACCCTGCGTAGACCGCAGTTTGATTGCGTTAGACCGCATGTTTAATTCCATTACCTGCGTTTAGACCGCATGTTTTGATTGCGTAGACCGCATGTTAATTCCATTACCTGCGAGACCGCAGTTTAGATTGCGTTAGACCGCTGTTTTAATTCCATTACCTGCGTAGACCGCATGTTTTTGATGCGTAGACCGCATGTTTAATTCCATTACCTGCGTAGACCGCGATGTTTAGATTGCGTAGACCGCATTTAATTCCATACTGCGTAGACCGCACTGTTTTGATGCTTAAGGACCCGCATTTTGTTTAAATTTTCCATTACCTGCGTAGAACCGCATGTTTACGATTGCGTAGGACCGCATGTTTAATTCCATTACCTGCGTTTTAACCGCATGTCTTTGATTGCGTAGACTGCATGTTAATTTCCATTACTGCGTAGACCGCATGTTTAACTCCGTCACAGCGTAGACCGCATGTGTTAATTTACGAGACGCTTGTTTAGTTTCTCATTTAACCTGCGTAGACGCGTGGCTTATAATCAATTTCGTCGCCTGCGTAGACCGCTTGCTCGCTTGCCTATTGTATTTCAATATGCATTGTTATGCTCTCTACTTACTTTGCCGCTATGTCACGCATTCGACGTACCCACTATTCTTGCATGTTATGCATTTGCTAACCATATTGTACCAGTTAAGTTTTGTTTTCTTTTCAGCACGATATTGTGATGTACGGTTCATTGAGGCTGGCTGCAACCAGACGAACCCGGACAGTATTGTAATCTCCCGAGTGAAGACGTACTTGAGAATCCATAATTCTCTATACATACCTTCTGCATTATAGTGTAGTTTGGTTATGATAGCTTAAAAACTGTCGCATGTTTGCTTCATTACAGCTTTCTTTGCATGATTCATAAGTTATGTTCGCTCTGTGCATTGTCTTGCATTTTGCCCCTGCCTCCGGGCGCACACCTTATTTGTCTTGTATGCTTGTCTGAGTCTTCGGCCTTCAAAAATCGGTCGTCTCTGCGGCTTTGACATTCACTCCCGTCAGTGTTATACTTCGAGTTCTGTCAAAAGGGCAACTGTAGACACCCCATTTTTGACCGTCCTCGAAGACTTGACGTCACCGTTTGAAACCACTCGGTGATCACCATGATTGTGTCGTTTGGAGTCCCAGAGTTCCGGCTCGCGCGCCTTGCCTCAGGATCCCCGAACTCGACTGTTTAGGGTCTGGTTTTGCACAAACACTTTTGTTTTGCCTATAGAGGGGCAGGCGAATGCCTTGTGAGACATCCCCATACACCACCGGCAGTGGCTGGAGGCCACCGGCCGGTCTTTTCTTCCATCGGGCAATTTTGTTTGCCCGGTCGGCACACTTTATGCCGGCGCATGATATGTTGCCGGTCGGGGCACTTTTTTTGCCGGAATAGCTTTTTTTGGGCCAAGCACGACCACTGTTCCTCCAAAACTTTATGAGGATATTTTGTGCAGCTGTGATAGCTGCACCAACTCCTTCCCTGCCATACACGTGTGAGTTGGAGGAAATTTCCTCTAGCCAAGCTTGTTGAATAAGCTTTGCAAGAAGGGATCCATATGAGAGAGAGGCTTGGCCTCTTGGTTCTAGGTTAGAAAAACAGAAGCAAAATCAGCCTTTAAGAGATATAGATACATATTGTCTCGTATACCTCTCTCCCTCTCCTTCTTGTGTGTGTTTCTGCCCAAAAGGTGTGTTTTACCTACTTTTTGCACCATTACACACACTATTACACCTTAGCCGAGATTGAGGACTTGGGGAGTGTTTCTGAGTTTTGTACTGGTTTTCATCCAAAGAAGAGAAGGTTAGGCCATTTGTTCTTCAAGGGTTCTTCAAGGTGAGCATTCCCTTTTATTCCCAACCTTGCATTGGTTTTCTACCTATTTGTTTATTTTTTGCTCTTGTGTAT
The DNA here is from genome assembly GCF_004153795.1 of Camellia sinensis. Lineage (NCBI taxonomy): Eukaryota > Viridiplantae > Streptophyta > Magnoliopsida > Ericales > Theaceae > Camellia > Camellia sinensis. The sequence continues at coordinate 4,260,680 of NW_021026182.1, read as the reverse complement.
AGCATAAAAAAGGCTATATGTTTCCTGCTCTAAACCACTTCATTAAGTCACTTTGTGTTAGATTGCAAACTCACCCTGCTGTAGGCTGTTTACCTATTGGTGCCATTTGATAAGGTTTTGTTACACTTCAGCATTTTGATCTTTTGATCACAAAAAATTCAGTGTATTTTAGTGTCAAAAAAGTTGGGTGAAGTCTTGCAATAGGGAGGGACACCCCTCTCCCTTTATGGTGTTGTTTCCTTGCTTTTTGGGCTCAAAAGGATAGCATGTGTGCTTGTTGTTTCTTGGCTTCAATTCAGCACTTTTTTAGGCATCTTAGGTCTTACATAAATCCTCTATGTTTTGGTCGGATTTGGGCCCTCTTGTATGCTTGTAAATACTTGCTTGTATTGTCCATTCTTGCTTAGAAATACACCCCATGATTAGGCCATGCTTTTGTTGTGTTGCTGGTCCATGAAAAGCATATAGCATTGTTTTTCCGATTGCTTAAAAATCTGTTGGTTATCAACTTGTCAATGTTGGCATATTTGTAATTGGTTGCTATGTATTTTGCTGTTGAGCCCTCAAGTATATGATCATAAGTCTTTGGTTGGTCTACTTTGATAAACGTGGAGGTTGTTTGCCATGCCATTTTAGTCAAAAATCATGCCTACATGTGTGCATGCATGGTCTTTCCATATCTTTTCGAGTTGTGTCTTTCCTATGCCTAAGAATAGAACCCCTTGGGTGTATTTGTTTCATGGGCTTATTTTAGTTGCCATTTTAGAGTTTTTGCGGTCATATCTGCATGCATAAATCTGTTTTTACTTGTGTTTAATCATGCCATGAATGCCATGTTGGTGGGGGTAAGTTGTCTCCTTTGATGCCTAGCTTGGGACCATAAGTTTGCTTGTTAACATGAGTTGATTGTCTATCAGTTTAAGCACTTTGGCCACTGTTTTGAGAAGGGTAAGGGCCTGCCCCTTTGCCACTTCACGCCCTCTTGCAATGCTTGCTCCATGTTTTTGCCGCATATTGTTCCATTAAGCTTTGTAGCACATCAATCCCATGGTCAATTTGCTCCATGTTGCATCATGGTTTGTATCTTGTGCGCCTTGTATCAACATTTTGTCATGATAATTGCATATTGGCTTGTTGTGTTTTATATCTTGGTGCGTGTTACGTTTGAGGCTGTGAGCATTACATCATTGCCATTTACTGGTTTGGGGTGTCAAACAAGAATAGTGGGAGTCAAGGACCATTCGTACTTCAAGTGATTAATGTGCCTTGATCCCGGTCATCGGACCTTTGACTTCTAACTGATGAAGCCTCGGTTTTCATGTGTTTGTTGCATGCATCTTCATATCAAAGGGCAAATTCGATCCTTTGACTCACCATGTACCATTGATGATTCAAGGACGAAATCATGCTTCTTGAGTCCAAAATATGATAAGAAGGTAGGACCATGCTTACATGTGTCCAAAAAACTACCATACTATTGCACTGCCTTCTCTGTTTGCTGTCAAATTGTCTTTGCAAGAAGTTTTCTGCCGACCGGCAGAATTGGTAGTGCCGACCGGCACTATCTAGGTGCCGATGAATCTGATAAGTGCCACGGGAATTTTGGAGTTGCCGGGCAATTTTCTGTCTTCGCCGGTGCGGCTCTGCCAGGAATGCAGAGAGCTTGTTTACAGCACTTTGGAAATTTTTAGAAAGACAAGGCAGTACCAAACAGAGGCGACAAGAGTATAGTATGGTTTTTCCGGGCAGGACGGATCCGAGATGCATTCATCTGCGCCGCCCCAGGCAGAGGCTGTGGCCACCCTCTTCATTCTTTGCTTCCTTTTTTTATATTATTTAGGAAATTTTGCTAATAATTTTATTATTTATTGTTTTGGACTGTAAATATAATTCGAACCCTCTGAGTGAGGTAGACATTAATAAGCGTGGGTGAGTGGGTGTATGTCTTCCAATCCCCCGATTCTTTCTTCCATTTATTTACCAGCTTTATGGATGGTAGATTAGGGCATTTTTTGAAATTAGCATACCTTATGATATGCTGCGTGCATTCATGCATCTGTTAACATGCACCGGGCTCGGTACATCATGCTAACCGCATTCTATTTTTCAAATTCCAAATTGAATACATGAATTAGTTGGTCATATCGTATGCCATATCTAGTTAACCGAGCCTAACTAGAATTGCACCTTGTATGTGTTTGCATTTAGGCAAAATAACATGAACTAGGACACGCCACATTTGCTAACTAGTTTATTGTTTTGGCACGGAGGTACAATGAAGTGGTTATGCTTTAGCATCCAACATGCGTGTGAATGTTTTACCATAAGAGTATGCTTTGCCATCGGCTAAATGTTACATGAGATAAATTGCTTTGTAATCTGTGGCGTGGTGAGGTCTAAATGGGCTAAATGATTAATGCGTTAAAGACTTTATGAGTTTTAAGCCCGCACTAATATGTAGCAAATGATCATCTTTTCTTAAACCCACTTGAGGGCGGCAAAAAAATCTGCATTTTAGCCTTACTGCGAGTAGCAACCTCAAATCATTTCCAAAACAAACATGAAATGTTTTGTTCCAATTGATAAATCTATACTTGTTGTGTGGCATCACATAGTAATTCTAGGCTAATAACCGGAATAAGAGCACATAAAGTTTTCAAAATTGATAATCATGGTTAGTAGAGGCCGATCTTTGATCGGGCGAGCGAGGGTGCTACGAAGTGACCTTCCCCAATCGTACCCAAGTCTCGAGCCGAGACAACTCGGTTTTATGACGGACATGGCCTTAGGCACCGAGTCAGGGTTTCCTAAATTCCCCAATAAAAATATTAGGTGACGACTCTGTATCTAGCAAAGCAGTCCATGTTTGGTACTTCTTTCTAAAAATCAGTTTTTCAAAACGATTTGCCGATTTGCGACTCTTTGGTTCAGATTAAGAACCGTTTGACACAAATCGAGTCCGAACTGTAGCATGAGGCCCACGGTGGGCGCCGTCTACAGCCACGCACAAAATGAATTTATCAGCAGAGAGATGATGCCGGTCGCACTTTACACTGCCAGTCGGCACTTTACATGCCGGTCGGCAGAGTATTCCTGCCAGAATTTTGGCAAATTTGACAGCTAACAAGAGGGCAAGGGCAAAGCACTGGCAGCAACAATTCAAGGGCATATATGCACCAAATCATGTCCCTTAATCATGTAATGATCAAAGGGGCAGTGTCTCGATTCTCGGACCACCAATCACGCCACTTCATGGCATGATGCCCAAAGAACCAAGTATTGCAACTTTCATGTCAAATGGAATGCAAACCATACAAACAAAACCAAGCCCAATTCCTATCATCAAGTCAAGGAACCAAAGCATGCATGCAAGGTAAATGCAACCTAGGCATGCAAAGCTAAAGATGCGCACATGGCATGCAAGCGTACTATGCAAGCGTAAGCGCAAACATGAGCCAAATGCCGGACCAATGAAAGGTCTCAAGCGGTTTAGACAGCTCTAATAAGGCCTAAAACAAGGGCCAAATGCTATAATGAGGACCAAAACGCAGCACACATACATATGATTAAGGGCCAACACTTAGGCCATGAATAGACAACCCTCAAGCACACTTGAAAGGGGCAAAATCAGACTAATTAGCATGCGGCATAAGCATTGAAAATCATGTTAGGAAATGATGCCAAATTAACTACTCATGCGCAAGCTATGCATCAACGAGGCCCAAGGACGTAGAGTAATGATCATATTGACCATGAAGCAAATGACCAAATGAACGAAACAATTCTAAATCAGCAAAACAAGCCTCAAGAATCACTTAGAGACATCCAAGTAAACCTAATCCTAGAGGTATACATCATGGCCACAAATATGAAGCATGGAGGCATCAACTCATTGAAGCAACAAAAAGCCACAAAATGCAAAACATTTAGGCAATGCTAAAAGGATCGGAAAAAAACATGATAGGGTGCTTCCAAACGCACAAAAATGCAAGCAACGCATACTACATGTCCGCATACTTGAGGCAACAAGCCCGAATACAAAGGAGCTATACTAGAGCATGCCAAATCCGACCCAAACAAACTATGGACAAACCTAAAACATGGGCAAAATACGCACAAAACCTTCACGAAGACTAAAGCCTAAAACATTGCTCGAACAAAGGCTAACAACCTTAAGGCACATAAGGCATAAACATGGCATTAACAAGGTAGTATGCTAAGCATGCTATGGTGTTACCAAACCAACAAAAAAACGAGATAATATTACATTATATTAAGCATGGAAAGCAGCCAAGACATGGCCAATACACACTTTAACAATGATCTCTCTCCAAGAGGCCAAAAACGCTCCATTTCAAAAGGACAAACAAGGGAAGGGGGTGGCCCTCCCCTTTTGGAGACTTCAAGCACCATCTTCACCACTGAAATCCCTCAAGGATTTCAGTGGTGAAGAGGCCCAAACACCAAAAGTCTCGAAATAAGCACAAAATAGACAAAATGGGCCTTTCAAGGCCTAGAGGGATCAAACACCTCCAAACCACAAAACACTCTAATAAACATCCAAGAGGGCTAAAAAACAGAACTTTTTGTATTATACACAACAAGCTCAAAAACAATTTTAAGACAGGTAAAAATACAATGCAATATTGGGAATAAATCGGACTAGATCTCACCCTTTGAAGACCCCTTTACAAATGATGCTCCAATGGGCCCTCCTTGGCTTGAATCCAACACCAAAACTTCAAGATCAGTCCCTTAGAACCAGTAGCTAAGTGAAGGTGAAACACTAGGTGTTTGTGTGCAATAGTATGGACTAAAACACAAACGTTTACACCACACAAGAGGGAAAAAGAGAGAGATAATGTGTATCAAAAACCCTAACCTAGAACTCAAACCCTAAAAAAGGGGCTGTTTAAAAATATCTTAAGGTGTCTAACTCTCCAACCTTTGCAAGAGAGAGAAACCCTCTCTTTTCATTGGCAGCTTCTTGTCTTTAAAGCTACAAGACAAGCCACACAAGGGAGGATCCCTCCATACATGTGTATGGAGGAAGCAAAGGGCAAGACAGCTGTTCTTAAAATATCTGCAAAAGCAGATGCACAGTAGTCGGCCGGCCAAAAATGCCATTTTGCAAAAATGAGTGCCGGACGGCAAAACAGTCCAACGGCTAATATGCATGCCTGCAGAAAAAAACCCAGCCGGTGCCTCTAGCCACTGCGGTGGTGTGTGGATGCCCCTACAAGGCAATTCCCTGCCCTCCAAGCAAAATGCAAGTGTTTGGCGCAAAAACCATACACTAAACGGTCAAGTTCGGAGATCCTGAGCAAGGCGCGTAGCCGAAGACCTCCCGGGAACTCCAAACGAACACAAACATGGATGATCACCGAGTGTTCCAACGTTTGACGTTCCAAGTCTTGAGGATGGTCAAAAATGGGTTCTACACTAAAGACCTTTTTTGGCGGACTAAACGATTTAGTCGGCGATTCATTGACTATTGCGCGACTAAAAGTTAGTTCGCTTAAATGTATAATTTTTAGAAAGTTAATTGACTATTGGCGACCAAAACTTTGGTCGCTAAAGACGTGTTTTTGCCGACTAAAACTTTTTTAGTTCGTCAATACCTCCGCCGACCATGTTTCGCGACAAAACTGGCGACTAAAAAATTTAGTCGGGGAAACTTAAAAAGTTGACTTTGGCGACTAAAAATGACTTTTGGCGACTAAAATTTAGTCGCCCAAGATGCTTTTTCTTGTAGTGATACCTTGGCCGCGTTTTTGATCGGGACAATAGCGTCCATAGACAGAGCCTCCCTATGATAGGGCATTTCTATATCCCTTTTTTAAAAACCAAAAAGCAGATTCCATAAACATGAAATTTAGAATTACATGCAAAATTCTGATTAATTACCCAAAAAGGCCAAAATAAAACTTTTAACATCCAAAATTTTTCAATTTTATGTTTTCTTTGAGTTTCTCGTAAAAAAACAGCACAAAAAGGCAAAACACATCAAAACCCTATCATGAAGGAGAGGGGAACGAACATCGGAAAGGTCTCTCAATCAATCGTTTCTCGAATGAGAAGTTCCTGACTTTATTCGAAACCATTAATCCTCCGGCACCTCACTGGAAACTGTACGGACAGATCAGAGTAGAAAGCTACTAGACCACCACTGACAACTATAACATTTATAAATGCTCTCTACATATATAATATATATAATATAAATACACACACACACACACACATAGAGAGAGAAGAGAGAGAGAGAGGTACTTGTAAACAGTTCATAGAAGAGAGACTCAAATTTCAAAATTTAAACTTTTCATTACTGGAGCTTTTACTCAAATTTATGCTTAAATCTGTTTAATGCAGTTGCGAGTGTTTCATAATCAAAAACAACTTTTACTCAAAGATCAATAACAAACCATGTCAAATCACCTTCATTTTCATAGATTCCCCCCCTCCCCCCTAAATTTGAGTAAAAGCTTGATCTAAAAACAGAACCATGTCACTTAAACTAAAATAATTTGTTCTCAAAATAATTAGAAAAAAAAAATATCCACAGAACCATGTCAAATTTTCCTCTTCCTTCATTTTCTTTCAATACTACAATAATAGATCCTAATGTTCAAAAAACCATATTCAAGTATAAATTGAAACCAAACAATACAAGTTCCGAGCAAACAAATTGAAGAAACACAATCTCTCGAAATCAATGTCATGCCGAAACAAACAAAAAATAATTAAAAAAATCAAGTTCAAAGATTTGTATATCAAAATGAAAACAAAAAGGAATTTGAAATTTACAATAGATCTATGTGAATCACAACAAACAACAGATCTTCACAACTGTAAATTTACAAGAAATAAACTAAAAATGAATGAATCGAAGACATAAAAACATCATCAATTTCGTACATATTTTAGCTCAAACGAATAATCGATTAATCGATCAAACCTGGATATTGAAATCGCTATCGAGGAGTCTCTGAGATCAGGGATTGAAATCAACAAACCACTGAGAACAATGAAATTAGGGCTTCCATGGAGATACAATGAAATTAGGGCTTCGATGGAGATAGAAAGCGAGAGAGACAGTGGTGTGGAGAAGGAAATGAAATCCCAACTGTTGAGTTGAAAGAATGAAAATAAAATAAAATAATTATGAGGTGTGTTTATTAGGGACGAATCAAAATTGTTGACAAAAACTCATTAACCTTTTGCAACCAAATAGTTTTGTTTTAAAAATATAATAATATGATTAAATTTTATTTTTTTCAAAATTTTTTCATTTTGTCTCTAAAAGTATAATTTTTAGAAACAAATTATTTTTGTTTCTAAAAATTTGTCTTTAAAACCTTAATTTCTTGTAGTGACTATAAAATGAAGAAAGAAACACAACATCTCCAACTTAATACCACCTCACTAATAATCTCCTCAATCAATTCTACCATACTAATAATCTCTTCAAACAAACGAGGCCACAAAGTATTGTAAGGTTCGCTCAATAGGCACTTGAACCGTGGAAAGCGTTAGAGCCCTGCTCAACAAAGGGTTTGAGCCCGAGCCCAGTAAATCTTGAAAGCACCATTGTCACTAAAAAAGGTGGCAAATTGTAAGTGTTTGAGCCAAGTATTGTAAAAATTGGTTTAAGAATTTGTAAGATGAATTGTAAGTGCTCGAGCTCCTGTAATTGTAAGATGAGCAAATTGTAAGTGCTCGAGCTCCTGTAAGTGTTCTTAAGCTAATGTATGACAGGAGCTCGAGCACTGGTGCATTTTGATAAATTGGCTTAAGAATTTGTCTATACATACATGAATGAAAGCACCATTGTCACTAAAAAAGGTGGCAAATTGTTAGATAGCATACAAATCAGATTAGTCAAACTAGTTTCTTGACATTTAAGAAATATATACTCTAATCTTTTAGATTGAAGTTATTGCTTAGGATCCCATCTTGTTCCCCAAAGGTGGTTTATGGTTCATCTAAAATTAACTTGTAAGTTTTAACTAAAGTTTGCAGAGATATAATACAAGGAAATAAATTCTCAAAATCAATTTTAGGAGAGTAAATTAGACCACTAATCTCTTTACTATTTTTTGTTTTTTGGGTCAATTTGATTCATGTAATTCTAATATCATTAATTTTGCCACTTAGTTTTTTCACATTATCTTAATTTAGTTCAATTAATAACACGGTTAACATTTTGAACTAAAATCAAGAAAAAATTGATCCCAAAGAAGTGGAGTGACAACCCATTACCACCAAATTTGATGGAAACTATCTTAAACCACTTTAATTTGGTTGCACTCAATTTTAGTATCAACCAGATTTTGTAATATTTTTGGACAAATTATATTTTTTACTCTTTAATTTGTATAAAAAGTATTTTGATCCTCGAATTTGCAACATTTACATCCATATACGTCAACTCATGTTTAAACATGATTCTCTTATCATTACACCGTTTAAAATTTGAATAAAAGTTGAAATATTAGAGACCATGTAGACGCCCCCGAACGTCCTGGGAGGGAATCCTGTTTTGTTCATTTGGGCTCACTACAGTTCGGACTCAATATCACGGTCCTGTATCTAATATTGCGGAGTGCAATGCAAGACTGATGAGTCATCAAAGAGTCCAAATCCGGCAAATCGTTTTGAAAAACTGATTTTTAGAAAGAAGTACCAAACATGGACTGCTTTGCTAGATACAGAGTCGTCACCTAAATATTTTATTTTGGGGGAATTTAGGAAACCCTGACTCGTGCCTAAGGCCACGTGTCCGTCATCACCAAAGTTGTCTCGGCTCGAGAACTTGGGTACGATTGGGGAAGGTCACTTCGTGAGCACCCTCGCTCGCCCGATCAAAGATCGGCCTCTACTAACCATGATATCGAGTTTTGAAAACATTATGTGCTCTTATTCCGGTTATTAGCCTAGAATTACTATGTGATGCACACAACATACAAGTATAGATTGGATCATTTGAGTTGGAACAAAACATTTCATGTTTGTTTGGAAAATGATTTGAGGTTTGCTACTCGCGAGTAGGCTAAAACACGGATTTCAATGAATTGATCCAATTTCAAGTAATCCAACCTTCACCCACAGGCATTCATGCAGTTATATCACATAAGCACATAGCCTCATGGTAAGCATGCTATCATGGCAACACTCACACTCATGCAAGGTGATAAAGCATAAAAAGCTTACCTAGTACTCCGAGCCAAAACACAAAACTAGTTAGGAATCATGCATAATCCTAGTTCATGTTAAAATGGCTAATGTAACGCATACAAAATGCAACTAAAATAGGCTCAGCTACCCTAAGAATGGCATATGAGATGCGACAATTCAATATACGTATTCAAGTTGGAATTGAAATACTATGCAGTTAGCATGATGCGCCGAGCCCGGTGCATGCAATACAGATGAATGGTGCAAACATGCAGGCATAAGTATGCTAATTGAAACATCCCTAAACTAACCATCGAAAGCTAGTAAATAAAAGGGAGAAAGACGTGGGGTTGGAAGGCATTCACACACGCACGCACACTTATTACAAATTCGCCCTCTCGACGGAGGGTCCGAAAGAATAATACAAACCCAATAAATAATTAACTACTCTAGCTAATCAATTATTACAGACCCTTAATTAATTAACAAATTAATTACAAAATAAACTAAATATGAAATTCAAAAGGCCGCCGCAGCTCCGCCTCGAAATGATTGGATGATGCATGCTTGATTTGCCTTGCTCAGAAACCCGTTGTCATGCCTCTGTTGCCTCTGTTTGCACTGTTCTGCACCTCTGATAATTGTGAAAATCCTAAGGTTGCTTCTGAACCACTCCCTGAGCACTTTGGGATGCCATCGGCCAAGAGGAAACACCACCGGCCATGGAAATATGGTCATCGACCAAAAATGGGCTCACCGGCTGGATATTTTTAGTCGGCCGGCACTGAAAGTTGCCGACCGGCCATTTCTTCCTGTAGAAAACCGGTTTTACTGCAACAGAGGACAGACAGTGCATGGCACGGAATTTGCAAGCCAAATGTATGCACGACCACCCTCCCTATCATGCTATGAACTCAAGGGAGTATGGCTCTCGACCCTCAGGCCACCAATCACACATTTCGATGCATGATGGCCAAAGTTGTCAAGGGTGCTGTAGACGTCCCCCGAACGCCCTGGGAGGGAATCCCGTTTCGTTCGTTTGGGCTCACTACAGTTCGGACTCAAATTGTCACGGTTCTAAATCTGAACCAAAGAGTCCAAATCCGAAAAATTGTTTTTGAGAAAACATATTTTTAGAAAGAAGTGCCAAACATGGACTACTTTGCCAAATACAAAGTCACCACCTAAATATTTTTTATGGGGGAATTTAGGAAACCCTGACTCGTTTGCCTAAGGCCACGTGTCCGTCATCACCAAAGTTGCCTCGGCTCGGGAACTTAGGTACGATTGGGGAAGGTCAGCTGTGAGCACCCCCTCTCGCCCGATCAAAGATCGGCCTCTACTAACCATGATATCTATTTTTGAAAACATTATGCGTTCTTATTCTGATTAATTAGCTAATCTTACTATGTGATGCGCACAACACAAAAGTATAGACTGGATCACCTAATTTGGAACAAAGCATCGCATATCCGTTTGTTTGGAAATCGGTTTGAAATTTGCTACTTGCAAGTAGGCTAAAACATGGATTTCGACGAGTTGTTCTAACTCAAACAATCCAACCTTCACCCACAGGCATTCAGGCAGATATATCACATAAGCATACAGCCACATGGTAAGCATGCTGTCATGTTAACACTTACACTCATGAAAGGATGCTAAAACATAAATGCTTACCGAGTGCTTCAAGCCAAAACAGAAAACATGTTAGCAATCAAACGTATGATCCAAGTCCATGTTAAATGGCTAATGCATCACAGGCAAAATACAATCTAGAATAGACTCGACTAATCCTAGGATGGCATGTGAAATGCAACAAGTAACATGTATTCAAGTTAGATTTGAAATACTATGCAGTTAGATGCAACAAGTAACATGTATTCAAGTTAGATTTGAAATACTATGCAGTTAGCATGATGCGCCGAGCTCGGTGCATGCAATACTGATGAATGAATGCACGCATGCATAGCATAAGGTATGCTAAATTAAGTATGTCCTAGTACTAACCATCAAAAGCAGGTAAGTAAAAAGGAGAAAGAAATGGGGGTTGGAAGACATGCACACACACACCCACCCTTATTACACATTCGCCCTCGCTCGGAGGGACCAAAAGAATAATACAGATTAATTAACTAACAAGCTAATTAAATATTACACAACCACTTAACTAATTAAACAAAATTAATTAAGTTAAGAAAGCAATAAAATAGCCTCGGGAGGAGGGTCAAATGCACACATGCTCGGCTTCGCTCGGAAATCCAACGCCATGCTCATGTTGCCTCTGTTTACACTGTTTTATGCCTCTGAAAATTGCAAAAGTCCCAAGGTTGGTTCTGGAACACTCCCTGAACACTGTGGGATGTCACCAACCAAAAGGAAACATCACCGGTCATGGGAAACTGGTCATCGACCAAAAGTATGGCTCTCGGCCAAAAAATATGTAGTCGGCCGGCAATCAATGTGGTCGGTCGGCTATCCATTCCTGCAGAATCCTGTTTGACAGCAGCAGAGGACAAACAGAGCATGGCAAAGCATTTACGATGCAATATTTGCACAACCAACCTCCCTATCATGTTATGAACTCAATGAAGGATGGTCCTCGACCCTCGGGCCACCAATCACGTATTTCGATTCATGATGGCCCAAGAGGCCAAGCGTGCCTTTCAATGTCAAATGTAATACACACAAACACATAAGGCCCCCAAAGCATTCAAAGTGCAACTTAAACATGCAAGTATGCAAGACATGTAACAACATGTTAAGCAACTTAATCAAAGATGCATGCCAAATGCCATATCACTTAAACATGCAACAATATATTAATAAGCCAAGTATGTAACAACATGCAAAGCGAGCATGCAAGAACATGCAAAGGATGGACTTACACCAAGATGGACAGCTCTCTAATAGGTCCAAAACAGTGGCCATATGAGATGAGAACAAGGCCTGAGATTCATGCAAACATGCACAATGCAAGGGGTCCAAGCCTAAGGCACAAAATGCAACTCTCCAAGAGCAATGCAAGGATGAAACATGGCATACAATGGCATACATTCCAGCTCTGAAATGGTATACTAAATGATTCCAAATGACTCCGAAGCATGCAAACACTCATGATATGCATGGTAGGGGCCTCAAAACCCAAGACTAGCCTAAGCATTTAGACTATAGCTATACAAAGCATGAGTGATATGGCCATGGAAGCCCAAAATAGTCCTAGGATAGCCCAAAATAAGCATAAAATCATGTTAGAGTAAAGCCAAAATATGCTAAGATGATGAGTCAAAACATCATGCACAAGAGGCTAGTAAACAAGATTTGTTCTACACCTATATGAAGCATGCAAAGGATGACCAAACCAACTATGGATAGGGTCATGATATGGCAAAACATTACCAAAAACATGCTGAAATGTAAACCAAACAAGCTAACAAGAGATGACAAAGCATGAAGCATATGAAGCTAGTTTAGGGGATTTACACTATAAGTGTATGAAGCATTCAAGGGGTCACTAAACTAGCCCAAAACAGATTCATGACATGCCAAAATATGACCAAATACCCATTGAAATGTATCCAATACATGCAAGAATGAGGTGCTACTTTGAAAAGCTATGAAGGGGGTTGCTCTACACATGCAAGAGGCAAGCCTTAAATGACAAAAAAAGCTCTGGAAAGAGTTCAAGCAGGCCCTAAAATTCACTGAAAAAGGCCTGAACCGAGCTCAAGAAGTGTGCAAATATGAGCTCCTTTATAAGGCCAAAAATGCAAGTAAACAAGACAATAAGGAGAGGGGATGGCCCTCTCCTTCTTAGGACCTCAAAACATTATCCCCACCACTGAAATCCTAGATTTCAGTGGTGAGAGGGCCAATACAAGGTGGTCCCGAAGCTCACAAAAAAGGCATAAAAATGAGGCCAAACAAGGCCTAAGAGGGGGTAAACAACCCCAAACACAAAAGTGATCTTAAACAAACTTCAAAAGGAGCTCAAAATAAGATTTTTTTCAGTTTATGACAAAGCTCGAAAATGCTTCTAAGTATGGCTAAAAGATGAAGCAAAATAAAGACCAAAAGAGGGTAAAGTGTGTCACCCTTGTAGTTCCAGCAAAACCAGCAGCTTTGAGACCAAAAAAATCATACCTTCAACCTTTGAAAATGGCCTCCAAGGACCTTAGATGAGTGGTGGAGGTGTGTGGCTATGAGGTGTGGTGCAAAGGGGTCAAGAACCAACACTTTTGGAGCTCAAAATATGGAGATAGAGAGAGATACAACTCTTGTGCCTTAGACCATTTTTTTTCAACCCTTGCAATGGAAGAGGAGCTCTTCTTTTATAGAGGAAGAAAGGTCCAAGCTTGGAGCAAAAAGGCCAAGCTTCTCTTAGAAGCTAAAGCAAAAAGGGTCAAGCTTCTTGAGGAAGCTAGAACAAAGGGGTCAAGCTTCCTCAAGAAGCTAAGAAAGGTCCAAGCTTCTCTTAGAAGCTTAGAGCAAAGGGTTCAAGCTTCTTGGAGAAGCTAGAACAAAGGTTCAAAAGGTTCAGGCTTCCTCAAGAAGCTAAAATCAAGGGTTCGAAAGGGCCAAGCTTCCTCAAGAAGCTAAAACCAAGGGTTCAAAAGGTTCAAATCCTCTTAAGAAAATGTCTCGGCCAGAAAAAGTGGCCGATTGACCAAAATCAATGGCCGACCGACCAAACACAATGCCGACCGGCCAACACCTTTGGCCGGTAGCAAGAAAACAGGGTCGGTGGTAACATGCCAAGGCCGGTGGGGTGTGGGGATGGCCAACAAGCTATTTCCCACCCTCAGAAGCAAAACAACAAGTGTTTGATGCAAAACCAAACACAAAACAAACAAGTTAAGAGGTCTTGAGGCAAGGCGTGTAGCTGAAACCTCCGAGAACTCAAGACGAACACAAACATGGATGATCATCGAGTGTTCAAACGATGATGTCCAAGTCTTGAGGACGGTCAAAAATGGGGTGTCTACAGGTGCAAATCAATATGAATGAATGCAACAAAACAAATGAATGCTACACACTCTATCATGTTGAATCAAGAGTGTCGGCAACAGAGGATTGAGGTGCGTTTCGCCACTCCAAGTACGAACGTCCCTCATTCCTCATGTTTGGTTTGATACCCCAAACCAAACATAATGCAATGTATGTATGCCATATACAATGCAAAGCATGTAACCAATGCAATGCAACATGGGAGTGTAAGACAATGTAACATGAGCATGCCAAAAGTGCAATATGACTCAAGCATGTACACAAGACTAAGTAACAAACATGTCAAATGCAACACAACCTAAGCATGCAATTCAAACTAATGTAACATGAACATGCCAAGTATACAACAAAGTTATGTGATGCAACTAGCCAAGCATCATGCAATATACCGAACACGCAAACATGATGCAATACAAGCATGCAAATATCATGAATGCAAACATGCCCAAATGGACTTAAACCAAAAGGCACCAACATGCGAAACAAACATGTACACATATTGGTCTAAACACTATGCAACAATGCACAATCCTCAAACATGAACAAAATGGGACAAACATGAGAGCATGACAATGCAATGAACTCTGAAATCATGTGAAGAATGATGCCAAATCATAAACACAAGTGAAGCATAGCATGCCAATGGACTCAATGCTCAAAGCTAGCCAAAGGGCTTACACCATGGCCATATCAACCAAGCCCCAAAGGGCCAAGATGACCCAAAACAGTCCCAAGGCAGACCAAAACAAGGCTAGAACACGCATGGGATGAGGCCAGAACATGCTATAAAGGCGAGCACGAAACAAGACGCATACAAGGTCCAAAAGGGCAAATGCACTACACCTACTACAACCAATCATGGCATGAATTAGGCCAATAAAATTAGAGTTGTAATATGCCAAAATAAGCCCCAAAACCCAATGAGAAGGCCTCCCAAAGACCTAATCATGGAGGCACATACAATGGTCCAAACATGGAGCACAAAACAACTACTCTTCAAAGTATTGAAAAGATGGTAAATGTAAGCATACAAGCATGGAATATGGACTGAAATATGATGACAAGTGATGCCAAGTCACTGAAATAGTCCAAAATAAAGCATGCTCATGACTCATACACTCAAAGCTAACAAGCTAGGATACATGGTGGCTATACCAAACATGGAAAACATGACCAAATCAACACCAAATAGAGCTTAAACATGTCAAAACATGGATAAGAGCTTCATGAAGTCAAGCTAAAACATGCAAGTATGATGGTCTAAATGTAGGATACATGTTATGACGATAAAGGGGATTACAAAGCAAGTGCATGATGCATACAATAGGCCATCGAACCAACATGAAATAAAGGTCTAACATGATAGACTAACACCAAATACCCTCTGAAATGGAGTCAAATAAAGCTATGCAAACATGCTACCTTTATGAGCCCTAAATGCAAGCAAATGAGTCACAAGGGGAGAGGGGTGTCCCTCCCCTATACAAGACCTCAAAACCACTTCTCCACCACTGAAAATCCTCTGGATTTCAGTGGTGAGAAGGCCAAAGCAAAAGAGTTACAAAGCCCAAAGAGGAAGGCACAAAAAGAGACCAAACAAGGCCTAAGAGGGGGTGGACGAGCCCCAACACAAAAGTGACCTTAATGAAATATCTTAAGCATGAAAATACAAAACTTTTATCAGTTATACACTAAGCTCGAAACAATACGCAAATAGGTCTAAAACCTTAAGCAAAAATGGGGAATAAAAGGGTAAGTTCTCACCCTTGAAGAACACTTCAAAAACACCAATTTCAGCACCTCCTTTTGATCAAAAACCAACTCAAAACTCTGAAATCAACCTCTTAGAACCTCAGCAACCAAAGTATAGTGTAACACTAAGTGCAAAACTAAGAACAAAAACCCCTTTTGAACACTATTACACACACAAATGTAGAGAGAGAGGGAGATATAGAGAAAGAGTGATATATAAGTTATATCTCAGAGTTGTTCAACCTCTGGAAAGGGAGGGGAGGTCCTCCTCTTCTAGGAATCCAATTCCTAAGCTTCTTGGAGAAGCTAACTCAAAGGAAGCAAATCCCTCCATACACGTGTATGGAGGGAGTGTATTGTGGATGCCAGCTATGACAGCAGGCATAAAATATCTTCCAAAAGCAGATAGAAAGGGGTCGGCTGGAAAACATGGTCGATTGACCAACAAAAGTGGCCGGCCAACCAAAAACATTGCCGACCGACCAAAATATTTGGCCGGTAACAAGAAAACAGGGCCGGTGGCCTCAAGCCAAGGCCGGTGAGGTGTGGGAATGGCCAACAAGCTATTCCATGCCCTCAGAAGCAAAAAACACAAGTGTTTGGTACACAACCAAGCACAAAACAAACAAGTCGAGAGGTCTTGAGGCAAGGCACGCGACCGAAACCTCCGAGAACTCAAGACGAACACGAACATGGATGATTATCGAGTGTTCAAACGATGACGTCCAAGTCTTGAGGATGGTCAAAAATGGGGTGTCTACAGTTGCCCCTCTTTGATAGAACTTGAAAGTCATAATAAAGAGGGGAGTGAGTGTCAAAGCCCAGAGACGACCCATTTTTGACGAGGCCGAAGACTTAGACAAAGCATACAAGCTAGCAAGATATGTGCCCGTAGGCAGGGGCAAGACGCAAAGAACATGCATGATGCCGAACATAACTTATGATTATGCAAAAAGGGCTGTAATAAAACAATTATGCAAAATAAATGTAGCATTTTAAGCGAATGCTATGCAAGCAAGAAAACACAAACCAAACTATATCTCATACAGAAAGGATGTAAGAAAATTATGCAATTCTCATTGCGTCTCATGCGGAGAAGACTAAGACCGATCGTTGGGGACACCCGAGGTCTCAAACAAGATCCCAACGCATTGCACGTGAAAGGAAAGAGAGTGGTACAAGCATTGGAACATGTTCCAAATGCTCTTAACCAAAGAGGGAGAAACATAGGGACATATCCCGGTGTTTCGAAAAGGTATAAGCATTGGAACGTATTCCAAATGCTCTTAACCAAAAAGGGAGAAACACAGGGACATATCCTGGTGTTTCGGAAAGGTATAAGCATTGGAACGTATTCCAAATGCTCTAAACCAAAGAGGGAGAAACACAGGGACATATCCCAGTGTTTCGGAAACAGAAGGAGAAACAGAGGGACGTATCCCGTTGTTTCAAAAAAGAGAAGAAACATAGGGATGTATCCCGTTATTTTAGAAAGAAGGAAAAACATAGGGACGTATCCCAGTGTTTTGGAATGGCTCAAGCATTGGAACGTATTCCAAATGCTCTTAACCGAAAAGAGAGAAATCTAGGGACGTATCTCGGTGTTTCGAAAAGAAGGAGAAACATAGGGACGTATCCCAGTGTTTCGGAAAAGGGGAAGAAACATAGGGACGTATCCCGGTGTTTCGGAAAAGGGAGGAGAAACATAGGGACGTATCCCGGTGTTTCGAAAAAATGAGAAACATAGGGACGTGTCCCGGTGTTTCAGAAAAAAAAAGGAGAATCATAGGGACATATCCCGGTGTTTCAGAAAGAAAAAGAAACATAGGGACGTATCCCATTGTTTCGGAAAAAGAAGGAGAAACATAGGGATGTGTCCCGGTGTTTTAGAAAGCAGAAGAAACATAAGGACATATCCCGGTGTTTCAGAAAAAGAAGGAGAAACATAGGGACGTATCCCGTTGTTTTGGAAAAGGAGGAGAAACATGGAGACGTGTCCCGGTGTTTCGGAAAAAGAATGAGAAACATAGGGACATGTCCCGGTGTTTCAGAAAGAAAAAGAAGCATAGGGACATGTCCCATTGTTTCGGAAAAAGAAAGAGAAACATAGGGACGTGTCCCGGTGTTTCAGAAAGAAGAAGAAACATAAGGACATATCCCGGTGTTTCAGAAAAAGAAGGAGAAACATAGGGACGTATCCCGTTGTTTCGGAAAAAGGAGGAGAAACATGGGGACATGTCCCGGTGTTTCAGAAAAAGAAGGAGAAACATAGGGACGTGTCCCGGTGTTTCAGAAAGAAGAAGAAACATAGGGACGTATCCCGTTGTTTCGGAAAAAGAAAGAGAAACATAGGGACGTGTCCCGGTGTTTCGGAGAAGGAGCGTGCAAAACAATGCAAGTGGAATGTGCGTGACAACGCAAGTGAAGAGGTGTGCATAACAATGTAGGTATAGTGCATGACAGCGCAAGATAGAAAAAGTGCATAACAATGTAAGTCAAGAGGTGCCTAACAATGCAACTGGAACGTGCATAACAATACAGGTGGAGTATGCATAATAATGCAACTGAAAGGGTACATAACAATGCAGGTGGAGTATGTATAACAATGCAAAGAAAACGGTGCATAACAATGAATCTTCAGTGCAACATCAACAGTATGTTTGAAGTAAACTATCGAATAAGGAAATACACGCCTTAACGAGACCAATTCAAACGCAACCTCCGATTTACCTCTCGGAGGACTTGGCAACACGCTCAGCTCAAAAGGGTATACCCTGTTCATATTGGCGAGAGGTAACATCTGCATGTGAAACCCTTAGGTGCTGCCTGAACTGCCATTTTGACTTGAAGCAAGCTTACACTTGGGGTTGAGATACACTCATACTCCATAGAAACGGCGAGGCCTGAGAAGGTGCACCTGGAATGCAGCCTCGGAATTCGCTGGAGTTAAAACACACTAAGATGCTCTACATTTTCCCTCTTTTCTTTTGCTTTGCAGTCTGGAACCCACATAGCTTTAGATAGGTCCTTGTCTTACTATTTTCACAGGACCTGGGTTGAACCTTGCAGTTTTATGAAAGAACAAATTCTGTTTTGCACAAATGTGGAGAATGGCACAGCACTCTGAGCACAAAACGATTCATTTTTGAAATTGTATTGAGAAAAGGGTTCTCAACCGGGTATTGAGCATACAGCTGACCACAATCAAAACGACTTTACAAAGACAAACAAAAGGTAAACAACCTAAACACATCGAGTAACACTCGAAACGACTCAAAACCATAATCGAGACAAACAAAACAACAAACACGACACTCAGATGCGTTACAAAGGTGAGAGACCTCTCAGTTCGCGAGGAGCCAGTTTCTTTGGGTATTGGTTCCCACCCTTTCTCATTTGTGATACTCACATCACTCGGCCCTTAGGCTCTGTTTTTCTGAAAAAGCCCTTTTCTCACTTTTTCTCTCAACGCACATCTCTCTATTCCTTAATCTCTCATTTTTTATCCCTTCCCTGGGTGTTTGATGGATAAATAGGAGGTTGTGGGCTCTTGCCTCTAGCATCCTGCTAGATTCTTCTTTTTCTGCTCACAACAGTGAATTTTCCCACTGAGGGGTTGTGCTACAACTGGGTGTGTAGCAAATCTACAGTTGACATCAGTTGACGATGCTCTGCTAGGGAGTTTGGACGTGATTAGATCTATCTAGATGAGGGAGTGGAATACCCTGCTCTATTTTCAATTCATGCTTCGCCCTTGGCTCGATACCTCACTGCTTGAGGATGAGAGAACTTTCGGCATTTTGCTGTTAGTTTCTGTTGTGCCCTTTTCTGGTAGATACGATGCCCTTTCTGGCAAGTATGTTGACAATGGGGAAAAGACAGAACACCTGACTTAACTGTGCCCCTAGTTCATTATTTTGACCATTTTTTGTTTTTGGCTTTCTACTAAAACAATTTTGACCAAAATAAGAGTTAGATTAACATGCTTGTTCAATTTTCTGATTTAAAATCATGCAAGTCAGGCTATGAGCACTGAAAATTTTCCTTTTTTGGGTCCAAGAAATGGTCCAGTTTTGAAAAAATAGAATACTTTTTGAGAAAATCAGTCCACCTTAGTAAAAATTCTCAAAAACTATTTTTACAAACAGCCATTGCTCGACGAGCATGGAACCTACTCTTGAGATACACAACCTCAGATCCAAAACAATGGAAAACTGTCCCTTTGTCTAAAGAATACCACGTGGCAACGGAAAGTTGCCCCTTGTTTGAATAGTACCACGGCACACTGTATGGCAATGGAAAGTTGCCCATTGTTTGGATAGCACCGCAGCGCATTGTAATCAGTCCTCAGAGTGACGATCACAACCAAACTCTCGGATACAGAGAAGGCAAAGATGATCAAAACCATTACATGGACACAGTCAAATTTGAAGTGTTTTATAGCTGGACTTCAGAATGAAGTTGCTTACTGTAGACACCCCATTTTTGACCGTCCTCAAGACTTGGACGTCATCGTTTGAACACTCGATGATCATCCTTGTTCGTGTTCGTCTTGAGTTCCCGGAGGTCTCGGCTACGCACCCTGCCTCAGGATCTCTTGACTCGACTGTGTTGTGTCTGGTCTTGCACCAAACACTTGTGTTTTCCTTGGAGGGGCAGGGAATGCTTTGTGAGGCATCCCCACACATCACCGGCCATGGCTTGAGGCCACCGGCCAGTGATTTTATGCCATCGGCAATGTATTTTGCCGGTCGGCACTCTTTGTTACCGGTCGGCATTGTGTTTGGTCGGCCGGCCACTGTTTCTGATCAATCGGTCACTTGTCCTGACTGAGACCATTTCTTGAGGGAGCTTGACCCTTTTGAACCTTTTTTTAGCTTCTCCAAGAAGCTTGACCCTTTTTTAGCTTCTCCAAGAAGCTTGAACCTTTTGACCCTTTTTTTAGCTTCTCCAAGAAGCTTGACCCCTTTTTTTAAAGCTTCTTGAAGAAGCTTGAACCTCTTGCCCCCTTTGCCTAGCTTCTCCAAGAAGCTTGGCCCTTTTGCTCCAAGCTTCTAAGAGAAGCTTGGCCTTTTTGGTCAAAGCTTCTAAGAGAAGCTTTGCCCCCTTGGTTTCTCTATATAAAGAGAGCCTCTCCTTCCATTTTAGGGGTTAGAAAAATCTGATATATATCATATATATATCACTCCCTCTCTATATCTCCCTCTCTCTCTACATTTGTGTTGGTTAGAGGGCTCAAAAGGGTCTAGTTCTTGGCCATTTGAACTACACCTCCTAGCACAACACTTCCATCATCACTGGGAGGTTCTTGGGTCTTATTTTTAGAGGTTGAGGGTTGCATTTTTGGGTCTAGAGGCTGCTATCCCCTTTTGGCTACAAAGGTAACCCTTTTTCCCTCTTTATTCCCCGTTTTTGCACACCCTTTTTGCCTGTCTTGCTTGCTGATTTAGGTTTTATGTATAACATAAAAAAGTTCTGTTTTTTTGTGTTTAAGATACTTCATTGAGGTCACTTTTGTGTTTGGGGTCGTTTACCCCCTCTTAAGCCTTGTTTGGCCCCATTTTGTGCTATTTTTGGTGAGTTTCGGGACCACCTTGTTTGGGCCTCCTCACCACTGAAATCTTGAGGGATTTCAGTGGTGAGGATGGTGGTTTAAGGTCCTAGGAAGGAGAGGGTCATCCCCTCTCCTTGTTGTCTTCAAAAAGTGCCATTTTAGCCTCATGTGTGAGCACCATTTTTAAGTTCATGTTGGCCATGTCTTAAGTGTTATTTGTGCCTATTTTTCCATGATATAGCACTGTTTTAAGTTGGTTTAGACACACCATGCTTGCTTTGCATACTTGTCTTGTAATGCCATGAAATTGCCTCAACATGTATCTAGCATTTAGACCACTATGCTTACTTGTTTTGGCTTAGCTTTGTGAAGCTTTTATGCTTGTTTTAGTGTGCTAAGGGACTGTTTTTGGTCATTTGAGGCATCAATGCTTTGCTTTGTATAGCTACCATGCAAACTCTCTTGTATGCCTTGAGCATTGACCCCTCTAGCTTGCCATCCTTGCATCATTTCAGTGGTCTGGAACCACTTGTCATGTTATTTCAGTCCTTGTGGCATGCCTATATGCTTGCATTCGATACCCCTTTAATGTGTTAAAAGGTTGTTGTCATATGCTCCTTGTTTGGGCCCTTGTGCATGCTTCCATACTTAAGCCATTTAGATGCCATTTAGGTGGGTTTTGAGGCTCATTTTAGCATGTCACATCCCTATTTTCAGTCACTTAATTCATGCCATGTGTGGTTGCGCTAAGTGTAGTTCAATGCTTCTTTGGTGAGCCTTAGGCTTTAGATCATTTGTTGTATGCTATGCTTGTCTTGTTTGCTTGTTTTGGCACCATAATTAACATGATTTCAGAGCTTTCTATGCATGCCATGTATCCATGTTTATCATCTTTTAAGTGTGCTTAAAAGTTACTCTTTGGTGCCTAAGTGTTGGACCTTGTGTGCATGCATACTTGTATGTGTTTTGGCCCTCATTTCCATCGCATTTGGCCACTGTTTTGGGCCTAGAATAGGGCTGCCCAAATTAGTTTAAGTCCACTCTTTACATGTTGTTACATGTCTTACACTTTGCATGCTTCGATTGCATCATGTCTTGCATGTCCACTAGCTTGCATGCTTGTTCATTGTTTGTTTGTTTGCATTACCATGTTGCATGCCTAGTTAACATGCTTAGGTTGCATTGCATTGGCATGCATGCTTGGCCTCTTGACTATCCATGGTAGAGGTTAAGTCTCCATTGGTTTGGTTGTGTGCATTGCATTGCATTTGACATCAAATGTGCACACTTGGTCCCTTGGGCCATCACGCATGGAAATGCGCAATTGATGGTCCGAGAACCGAGGAGCATGTTCCTTTGAGTCATTACCATGATAAGGAACATGTTTGGTGCATATATGGCTTGAATTGTAGTGCCATGCTCTGCCTTGCCCTCTGTTGCTGTCAATTGCAGATTCTGCAGGAATTCTCTGCCGACCGGCAGTTCCAAGTGCCGACCGGCAATCCTCCCTCGGCCGATGGCTTCACCAATGGCCGGTGATCACATGCCACTGCCGGTGGGCATTCTACTCAGCCGATGGCATTCCCCAGTATCCAGAGAAGCAATTCTGAGGTTTTGGCAGCCTCCAGAGGAGTATATCAAGGAAAACAGAGGCAGCCTAGGCATGGCGGTGCACTTTCAAGCAGGACCGAGCATGCATTGCATCGAGCTCTCCTCCCAAGGCGATTTATCTGTTTTCCCTAGATTAGTTAATTTGCTTAGCTAATTAGATGGTCTGTAATATTTAATTAGCTTGTAGGTTAATTATTTGTAATATTCTTTCGATCCCTCCGAGCGAGGGCAAATCTGTAATAAGTGTGGGTGAGTGTGTGCATGTCTTCCAATCCCCACTTCTTTCTTCCCTTTTACTTACCTGCTTTGATGGTTAGTAATAGGTCATATTTAATTTGGCATACCTTATGCTATGCATGCGTGCATCCATACGTTTGTCTTACATGCACCGGGCTCGGTACATCACGCTAACTGCATTTGTACTTCAATTCCAAATTGAATACGTGCATCAATTGGCTGCATTTCACATACCATGCTTAGGTTAGCCGAGCCTATTCTAAGTACATCCTGTATGTGTTTGATTAGGCAATTTGACATGAACTAGGATCACGCATGTTTGCTAACTAGTTTATTGTTTTGGCACGGAGTACGATGTAAGTATTTATGCTTTAGCATCATCGCATGCGTGTGAGTGCTATCATGACAGTATGCTTACCATGTGGGTAGATGCTTATGTGATATAAAATGCTTGAATGCCTGTGGGTGAAGGTTAGATTGTTTGAGTTGGAACAACTCGTTGAAATCCGTGCTTTAGCCTACTTACGAGTAGCAAATTCCAAAGTGTTTTTCAAGACAAACGGATGTGCAATGCTTATTTCCAAATTAGGCAATCTAGTCTATACTTGTTTGCTGTGCGCATAACATAGTAACTCTAGGCTAATAACCGGAATAAGAACACATAACGTTTTCAAAATCGGATATCACGGTTAGTAGAGGCCGGTCTTCGGACCGGGCGCAAGGGGGTGCTCATAGCTGACCTTCCCCGATCGTACCCAAGCTCCCGAGCCGAGGTAACTTTGGCAACGACGGACATGTGGCCTTCGGCACCGAGTCAGGGTTTCCTAAATTTCCCCATTAAAAATATTTAGGTGGCGACTCTGTATCTGGCAAAGCAGTCCATGTTTGGCACTTCTTTTAAAAAATCTGTTTTTTCTCAAAACGATTTGCCGGATTTGGACTCTTTGGTTCAAGATTAAGAACCGTGACGATTTGAGAGTCCGAGCTGTAGTAACCCCAAAATGAAGAGAACGGGACTCACCCTCCCGGGGCGTTCGGGGGACGTGTACACCTACGTATCCCAAAGATGGGAATCAAGCCTTACGTAGTTTCGGGTTTAAGGTACACTCGGGTATTGACCTCTCCTTTTGCGCTCTAACTTTTGCCAAGGCCGCCCTTCCGGGTTTTCAACTTTGCGAGCTTTGTTTTTCTTTTCTTTCCAATTTTTTTTTCTTTGTTCAGAATTTTTCATTTTCTTCACTTTTCTTTTTCTCTTTTTTTTTTTTTCATTTTCTTCATTTTTCTTCTTTTCTTGCTCTAAATTTTTCCAGGGTCGCCCTTCCGGGTTTTCGACCCAGCGAGCCTCTCAAGGGTAAAAGTTTAGCTTTGTCCATGTTGAATGGTTTGAGATCTCGGAGCCATCTGAATCCAAGAGAATGGCTGCTGTTTGCTGATGATGTAGAAGTTCATCCAATGGAGGGTGAATTTGCCCCTAGTGTTGTGGATAGTAACTTGGTTGTCCTTCAGCAATACTTTCTTCTTTCCCCCTTGTGGGATTTGGCATTCTTGCCAGTCTTCCCTGGTTTGTAGAAAAGACACATCTTTGACTCTTCGAGCGCATCTGACATTTTTGCCCCTAGTTCAAGGGCTGCTTTTGATCTAGCTTCGCAAGCTTCCTTTGATCACATATGATATTCTCGCCCCTAGTTCATGGGCTGCTTCTGATCCGGCCACACGGGCTTTACATTGTGGTTGACCGTCGAACATTCTGAATTAAGGTTCAAGGTTTGGAAGCAAAGAGGTTGAGTCTCGAGGGTGAGAGTGATCCTAGGCTGCACAATCTCAAGGGCGATTCCACACAGGTCTTCGCAGGACCGCACAAAACATTTTTTTGAAATCTTTTAAGAAAACGACTAATCGCTTGTATCGAAGACAGTGCGGAACCAATCTGGATCAAGCAAGGATCCTTCTCAGTACTCACAATAACAAACATGATTTCAATCATTAAGGGCTTAGCATGCCTCTCTTTTTCTCAATTGATCAAATTTTTGCAAATCCCAAGGAATTCCTTCCTCTTCGTTTTCACCATAGTGTTCAAAAAGTTTTAAAACATTTAGGTCAATGCAATAATTTCAAAGCACAGAAAAGACACAGTTTTTAGTCAAATACTACCATCTCATTCAGAACTTCTGGCACAACTAGCATAAGGCAGAAGCAAACACAAGAGTGTGAAAATCACTATTGTTCAATCTGTTGGCATTACTGGCTCCAAGGCAGAAATAGACTCAAAAGAAAGTGAAAAGACAAACACAAAACAAGCAAGTGATGTCCAAGGTAACACCCCCGAGATCACCTGACTCCAACAAAACAGGACTGACTTAGTACAACAAGACAGACCCAACTGACTCAGTAAGAAAAGACTAACTCTGTACAACACAACAAGACTGATTCAATACCCAAGTCAGAAAGTAAAGTAAACAGCATTCGCAAATGCTCAAAATAGTGTGTGACATCCCCACAGCTGGAGTGAACTGAGTGCCATCCGCAGGTGGTTCATCCCCGGATCACATGGTCACATTATCCCCTAAGAGTTTACAGGTCAAGTGCCGATAGACTTTGCAGGACCCAGTGCAATGATGACCTTGTTGTCAATCAAATTTTGTATCTCGTGGCAAAGACAGACGCAACTGTCAGTGTCATGACCGGTTTGTTGATGGAAAGCACAATACTTAGCCGGGTCATGCTTTGGAGGGAGAGGATCGGGCAGAGGCCGTTGTTCTAACAGTTTCAGATGTCCTTTCCTGAGTAGGAGCCCTAGAGCTTTAGACAAAGGCATATAAAGTGGGGTGAAAACCCTCTTGCCTCGGGGTAGATAGTCTGAAGTTCGGGGGTTTGGATTGGATGTGCCAACAAAGGGGGTGGCTGTTTTCGGAGTGATGGTGGTCATTCCAACTTCAGAAGATCTTGCAGCTGCGTCACCACTGGTGGTCGCATTCGAACTGCGTGTAAACGCCCTCCTGGGCTGCTCCTTCTCCTGGTCAATAAGGCCCTGCTTCATAGCATCCTCAATCTGCACCCCAATCTCGTGTAGGTCCGCAAAGGTCGGAAGGGGTATGATGATCATCTTTTGCATTAGCCTGGGTTGGAGGTTACACACAACCATCTTTATCTGGTCTTTGTCGGAAGGCCTTGTAGTCATCATCGAAGCCTTTGCTCTCCATCTTGTCACAAACTCTGAAAAACCCTCATTTGGCTCTTGGCAGGTGACTTCAAGATCATGAGTTGTGACATCGATCTGTGTGTTGTAGGAGTATTGAGCAACGAAGGCCTCAACCATCTCTTCCCAGTTCTGTTTCGCAGAGTTCTCCAATTTTGCATACCAGATTGCGGCTATCCCAGACAAGGTTCGGCCGAATAGTGACAGCTTCTGGGCCGTGGTCAAACCCATTGGCCTTAAGACATCATAAAACAAGTGGACGTGCACCATTGGGTCTCCAGAGCCATCGAAGCGATCGATGTGTGGCATCTTGAACCGGTCCGGCAGAGGTACGGCCGAATCGGTGTATCCATCCTCTATGTCCAGAATGGATTTCACGCCTTGAGTCTTCTTGAACAGCTTTTCTAGCTTGCTCACTTTTAGCGCTGTGGGGTCCACCTTGAACTCAAATGGGAGAATCCGATAGGTTGGTAGGTGTTTTGGATAGCTGGGGTAGGATTGGAGGCAGAGCCGGCCCTATCAGAATGTCCATATCTTCCTGGACATTTGGTGTCTCCCCGGGTATTGGAACTCTTGGTGGGGAAGAAACCTGGTGTGAAGCAGATGCTCCAGTTTGCTGTTGTAGCCTGGCAATTAACTCTGCCTGTTGAGCCATGACCTCGGCCTGTTGTTTGGCAAATTCGGCTTGACGAACAGCGTCCTGCTGCATGGTTTTCATACTTTCTTGGAGTTGACACATCATCTCTTCCATTCCCGCCATACTGCCCTGATCTAACTGGTCTATAGGTATTTCTGTCTCTGTGGTAAAATCAGATATCTCAACCCAACTGCACACAGGTGAGATGGATAATGACTGCTGATCCGAAGACTGTTGAACTGATGATCCGTGCTTGACTGGCCTTTTTACCCTGCCTCTGGCGAAGGAACACTGATTCGCCCTTGAACTGAATCTCTGACCTGACAAAGTCTATCAACACAAGTCCAGTGTACCCGAGAGATGTTGGAGCCTTCTGAAGCTATGGTTCCGAGACTACCATGCAAAAGAAGAAAACAGACAGCATCTCAGCCTGATTTCAACATAACAGATTTGAGCATAGCTGAATAACTGTGCTCAAGCACTGATCACTGTTCCCCAAATTACTTCCCCAAAACTGAATCTGATACCCGCAGATATAACTGATTCTCAATATCCTGATGCTGATGCCCACAGGCCTGATGCCCAGACTTACAAACTGACACATGCATTCTTGTAGAGACGCACTCTAAAAGCACATAGCAAGCAAGTAAGACACAAAAACACCCCTATGTTGGGGTAGGGTTTCCTTGTCCTATTTTGTCAAGAGCTAGGGTTTCACTACGCACACAGCGGTTTCAAACAACCTATAATCGGGTAAGCAACCTGTCCTAATTTGGCATGGTCACTATGGATTCCGAATATGCACTAGGTCGAATGGTCAAAAAGGTGCCCCGGTAAAAATCGGGGTTTGTATTCCCATCGTGGCAGAGCTCGTAACCGGTCAGCCTTATGGCACGCTTCTCAAAGCGAGCCTCCGACAAACCGTTCAGGAATAGCAGATGGCAAACACGGTGTCCTAGGCGCACCAATGCAAATGCAATGCAAAGAAACACATAAGTGTAATCAAAACAAGATATCATGAGTTCGAGTCAAGTTCTCTAAATCCCCAGCAGAGTTGCCAGAAACTATAGACACCCCCGAACGTCCCGGGAGGGAATCCCGTTTTGTTCATTTGGGCTTACTATAGTTCGGACTCAATATCACGATCCTGTATCTAATCTCGCGGAGTGCAATGCAAGACCGATGAGTCATCAAAGAGTCCAAATCCGGCAAATCGTTTTGAAAAGCTGATTTTTAGAAAGAAGTGCCAAACATGGACTGCTTTGCCAGATACAGAGTCGCCACCTAAATATTTTATTTTGGGGGAATTTAGGAAACCCTGACTCGTGCCTAAGGCCATGTGTCCGTCATCACCAAAGTTGCCTCGGCTCGGGAACTTGGGTACGATTGGGGAAGGTCACTTCGTGAGCACCCCCGCTCGCCCGATCAAAGATCGACCTCTACTAACCATGATATCGAGTTTTGAAAACATTATGTGCTCTTATTCCGGTTATTAGCCTAGAATTACTATGTGATGCACACAACATACAAGTATAGATTGGATCATTTGAGTTGGAACAAAACATTTCATGTTTGTTTGGAAAATGATTTGAGGTTTGCTACTCGCGAGTAGGCTAAAACACGGATTTCAATGAATTGATCCAATTTCAAGTAATCCAACCTTCACCCACAGGCATTCAGGCAGTTATATCACATAAGGACATAGCCTCATGGTACGCATGCTATCATGGCAACACTCACACTCATGCAAGGTGCTAAAGCATAAAAAGCTTACCTAGTACTCCGAGCCAAAATACAAAACTAGTTAGGAATCATGCATGATCCTAGTTCATGTTAAAATGGCTAATGCAACGCATGTAAAATGAAACTAAAATAGGCTCGGCTACCCTAAGAATGGCATATGAGATGCGACAATTCAGTGCACGTATTCAAGTTGGAATTAAGATACTATGCAGTTAGCATGATGCGCCGAGCCCGGTGCATGCAATACAGATGAATGATGCAAACATGCAGGCATAAGTATGCTAATTGAAACATGGCCTAAACTAACCATCGAAAGCTAGTAAATAAAAGGGAGAAAGACGTGGGCTTGGAAGACATTCACACACGCACGCACACTTATTACAAATTTGCCCTCTCGACGGAGGGTCCGAAAGAATAATACAAATCCAATAAATAATTAACTACTCTAGCTAATCAATTATTTCAGACCCTTAATTAATTAACAAATTAATTACAAAATAAACTAAATATGAAATTCAAAAGGCCGCCGTAGCTCCGCCTTGAAATGATTGGATGATGCATGCTCGATTTGCCTTGCTTGGAAACCCATTGTCATGCCTCTGTTGCCTCTGTTTGCACTGTTCTGCACCTCTGATAATTGTGAAAATCCTAAGGTTTCTTCTGAACCACTCCCTGAGCACTTTGGGATGCCACCGGCCAAGAGGAAACACCATCGGCCATGGAAATATGGTCATCGACCAAAAATGGGCTCACCGGCTGGATATTTTTAGTCGGCCGGCACTGAAAGTTGCCGACCGGCCATTTCTTCCTGCAGAAGACTGGTTTTGCTGCTGCAGAGGACAGACAGTACATGGCATGGAATTTGCAAGCCAAATGTATGCACGACCACCCTCCCTATCATCCTATGAACTCAAGGGAGTATGGCTCTCAACCCTCAGGCCACCAATCACGCATTTCGATGCATGATGGCCAAAGATGTCAAGGGTGCAAATCAATATCAATGAATGCAATAAAACAAATGAATGCTACACACTCTATCATGTTGGATCAAGAGTGTCGGCAACCGAGGATTGAGGTACGTTTCGTCACTCCAAGTACGAACGTCCCTCATTTCTCATGTTTGGTTTGACGCCCCAAACCAAACATAATGCAATGTATGTATGCCATATACAATGCAAAGCATGTAACCAATGCAATGCAACATGGGAGTGTAAGGCAATGTAACATGAGCATACCAAAAGTGCAATATGACTCAAGCATGTACACAAGACTAAGGTAACAAACATGTCAAATGCAACACAACCTAAGCATGCAATTCAAACTAATGTAACATGAACATGCCAAGTATACAACAAAGTTATGTGATGTAACTAGCCAAGCATCATGCAAATTACCGAACACACAAACATTATGCAATACAAGCATGCAAATATCATGAATGCAAACATGCCCAAATGGACTTAAACCAAAAGGCACCAACATGCGAAACAAACATGTACACATATTGGTCTAAACACTATGCAACAATGCACAATCCTCAAACATGAACAAAATGGGACAAACATGAGAGCATGACAATGCAATGAACTCTGAAATCATGTGAAGAATGATGCCAACTCATAAACACAAGTGAAGCATAGCATGCCAATGGACTCAATGCTCAAAGCTAGCCAAAGGGCTTACACCATGGCCATATCAACCAAGCCCCAAAGGGCCAAGATGACCCAAAACAATCCCAAGGCAGACCAAAACAAGGCTAGAACACGCATGGGATAAGGCCAGAACATGCTATAAATGCGAGCACGAAACAAGATGCATACAAGGCCCAAAAGGGCAAATGCACTACACCTACTACAACCAATCATGGCATGAATTAGGCCAATAAAATCAGAGTTGTAATATGCCAAAATAAGCCCCAAAACCCAATGAGAAGGCCTCCCAAAGACCTAATCATGGAGGCACATACAATGGTCCAAACATGGAGCACAAAACAACAACTCTTCAAAGCATTGAAAGGATGGTAAATGTAAGCATACAAGCATGGAATATGGACTGAAATATGATGACAAGTGATGCCAAATCACTGAAATAGCCCAAAATAAAGCATGCTCATGACTTATACACTCAAAGCTAACAAGCTAGGATACATGGTGGCTATACCAAACATGGCAACCATGACCAAATCAACACCAAACAGAGCTTAAATATGTCAAAACATGGATAAGAGCTTCATGAAGTCAAGCTAAAACATGCAAGTATGATGGTCTAAATGAATGATACATGTTATGACAATAGAGGGGATTACAAAGCAAGTGCATGATGCATACAATAGGCCATCGAACCAACATGAAACAAAGGTCTAACATGATAGACTAACACCAAATACCCTCTGAAATGGAGCTAAATAAAGCTATGCAAACATGCTACCTTTATGAGCCCTAAATGCAAGCAAATAAGTCACAAGGGGAGAGGGGTGTCCCTCCCCTATACAAGACCTCAAAACCACTTCTCCACCACTGAAAATCCTCTGGATTTTAGTGGTGAGAAGGCCAAAACAAAAGAGTTACAAAGCCCAAAGAGGAAGGCACAAAAAGAGACCAAACAAGGCCTAAAAGGGGGTGGACGACCCCCAACACAAAAGTGACCTTAATGAAACATCTTAAGAATGAAAATAAAGAACTTTGATCAGTTATACACTAAGCTCGAAATAATATGCAAATAGGTCTAAAACCTTAAACAAAAATGGGGAATAAAAGGGTAAGTTCTCACCCTTGAAGAACACTTCAAGAACACTAACTTCAGCACCTCCTTTTGATCAAAAACCAACTCAAAACTCTAAAATCAACCTCATAGAACCTCAGCAACCAAAGTGTAGTGTAACACTAGGTGTCTTAGTGCAAAACTAAGAACAAAAACCCCTTTTGAACACTATTACACACACAAATGTAGAGAGAGGGGGAGATATAGAGAAAGAGTGATATATAAGTTGTATCTCAGAGTTGTTCAACCTCTGGAAAGGGAGGGGAGGCCCTCCTCTTATAGGAATCCAATTCCTAAGGCTCTTGGAGAAGCTAACTCAAAGGGAGCAAATCCCTCCATACGCGTGTATGGAGGGAGTGTATTGTGGATGCCAGCTATGACAACTGGCATAAAATATCTTCCAAAAGCAGATGGAAAGGGGTCGGCTAGAAAACATGGCCGATTGACCAACAAAAATGGCCGGCCGACCAAAAACATTGCCGACTGACCAAAATATTTGGCCGGTAGCAAGAAAACAAGGCCGGTGGCCTCAAGCCAAGGCCAGTGAGGTGTGGGAATGGCCAACAAGCTATTCCATGCCCTTAGAAGCAAAAAACACAAGTGTTTGGTACACAACCAAGCACAAAACAAACAAGTCGAGAGGTCTTGAGGCAAGACGCGCGACCGAAACCTCCAAGAACTCAAGACGAACACAAACATGGATGATCATCGAGTGTTCAAACGATGATGTCCAAGTCTTGAGGACGCTCAAAAATGGGGTGTCTACAGACCAATATGATTTTTTTTTTTTTTGATCAGCAAAAGAAAATTTATTAATGAAAATCAAATGTACATAATACAAAGATAAACATCAATAAAGGGAAGCGAGTGCCAAAACGTCAAAGCAAACTAGACAATTTTAACTAGGTTGAGACCAGAAAGCAAACCAATCATCTACTAGCATTACACCATGGCTGGAGAGAAACCAACCACACAAAACAAAAAGCAAAGGAAATAATAACCACCCCTAACATCCAAAACACTGATTTTAACAGTTCATCCATCTACACCTCATACCAAACAAAACTCTCTTCCAATTCGAACCCTCATAACAAACAATCACCTCAAACTAATACCCCATCTCTTGAATTTTGACAGTACCATTGATGCTTTCAGTAACTTCTTGTTCCTTTCTTTATTCCTATGACTCGCATTGCTAGGATATGAGCCTTATGAGCACCTCCACCCTCATGCCTCTTAGAAGATTGCTCAATCTTGACTGAATTGCTACTCACTATCAGAATAGAAGACTTTTCAACAACGTCAACCCCTTTCGCTACTCCTTTTAGGCCAAGAGAGAAAAGTGAACTTGGCTCATAGGATACTTGCACAATCTTATTTTTTCCAATAAGAACTCTAAGATCTACAGGAATGGATTTGGGCCTCCAAAATAATGAAGGAATACGCCAATATTTATGTTGTGGGCCGCACACTCCTTAAATTAAGAGGTTTCATTTGCACCTAGTTTAGCACAGATCCTCCATAAAAACCATTTCTCTTCACACACTGATTGCTAGTTGATGATGACTCATTTTTTTTTTTTTTTATCAGCAAAGAAAAAGGAAACTTTATTGATGGGATAAGCAAAATAAGCTACAATAAATATCAATAAAGGAGGGAAGTGCAAATCACATCATAGCTATCACTCCACAATCCCAACTAGGTTGGCACTAAGGAGGAAGCACAATCATTTGCTAACACTAAACCCACAGATTGGCGAGAAGCCAATCCAAAACAGGTAAACAAACAAAGAACAGGAAAACAAACCAACCAACCATACAACAAGGCAACCTTCCAACACTACCAATTTCACCCCCAACAAGCTCCTCCAAACACCCCAAAGTAGTATCAAACAGCACCAAGAAATGCAACATCAACAGAAGGAGTTATACATTAGAAATAGAAACCAAACTGATCTGTTACAACAACATCACAGAGCAACATCATCAACATCACAATAGCATGAATATCAGAAACCCAATTATACTATTAAACTACACATCAAATCAGAAACCATACGGATCTGTTACAGCAACATCTCAGCATTACAGCAGCAATATCACAAGCAACAACAACAACTTCACAGCAGGAACTCAATAACATAAACAGCAGAAACCCAAAACTACCCCAACATTAAGTTCACCTTAGCACAGAGATAATCCCATAATGCTATCAGCAGGTTACAGTAGAAAATAATCCCTTGATACAGCAGAATCACCCAAAGCAGCAGCCTGCTCTGAACTCCAGCCAACAAACTCTTATAAGCACTTAACCCTCCATTTGCAGCATCCAAACATAGCCCTATCCAATCAGCCAAAACAGAGCTAATATATTACACTTGGTAACAAATCAGCCATAAGTGGATATAATATCATGCACAATATAAGGAAAACTCTTTAACTTAGACTTTGCCCAGAGAGCCGCTCTGAGTTTCACCAGATCTTCTAACTCCATAAAATTAGGTTGAACATTATTAAACAAACATTCATTTCGAAGTTTCCATACTGACCACAACACAGCCAAATGAACAATTTTCCAAATAACCATCACAATCTTTTTAACCTTAACCCCAGCCCACCAACTAAGCAAAGACTGCACAAACCCAGGAATGTGTCACGACCCAAACCCGGCCCTATGGGTTTAGCACCGTAACCGGCCAGTAATCCGAGATTACCGAAGGCCTACAGAACAGTAGAATAATAAAACAGAGTACAGGGCCTGG
Source organism: Camellia sinensis (assembly GCF_004153795.1). NCBI lineage: Eukaryota > Viridiplantae > Streptophyta > Magnoliopsida > Ericales > Theaceae > Camellia > Camellia sinensis. The sequence continues at coordinate 4,226,248 of NW_021026182.1, read as the reverse complement.
CGGAAGCCAATACAGTAAATGAATAGTGTCCATTGAGCTGTGTCAGTCTGTATGCCAAAAAGATTTTTCATGCATTCACATATACAAACAGTACAGTCTATACAAAATTTACAGTCACAGTACAGGGACCTAATCCCTTGATAACAGTACGGTTAGCAGTTAACAGTCTATACAGTAATCCAAACAGTATGGAGACAGACGGGGGAAAAACAAGACACCCCAAAGCCATAGCATGGCAACTCGGAACCTCTCAGTGAGGCACAAAGGCTGGCTTGACAAAACTGGAGTCTAACCCACGCTCCTAGCTCCGATCTGGCGGCTGAGCACCCACATATATATATAAACAGTGAGCTAAAGCCCAGTGAATAACATAATGCGTAAAAGGGTTATGAATGAAATGTCCTTACAGTAATGAAATCAGTTCATTAAACAATACTTCAGTCTTTTAGTCAGAACGGTTATTCAGTCATATGTGGTACATCCATTAGCATAGCAGTAAACAGTAGGTCTTAAAGACCGAACAGTAATGATGGCCATCAATCAGTAAACAGTAGTGGTTCCACGAGGGAACCGACAGAGATCTCTGTAACAGTAACAGTAAACAGTAGGTGCTAAGGATGCCACAATACAGTTCAGAAGATAGGACATACATTCATTCAGTAAACAATATCAGTTCAGTAAACAGTTCAGTTCAGTATTCAGAAGATAATCATTTAAACATATCTTTACACAATTGTTACTCACAGAGTTTGGGCTACAGTATGCTAGAGCGTGTCTCCCCAGTCGCCAACCCTACACAGTTCACAGGTTGAACACACACTAAGCTACACAGTTGGGAAAGATAACAACTTAATCCCTAATTTGTCTCGGTGTGTACTACATCTATATCCTCAAGAAGATGCCTTAAACTAGGTCTAAGAATGTCTAAAATGGGATGAGGATGCAAAGATGTGATCAGAAAACGGTCTCAGAATTTTCAGAAAAACAGAGTCCCGCTCGAGCGCATGTTTCCCCGCTCGAGCAGACATGCAACAGAGGTACACGCTCGAGCGTAAATTTTCCCGCTCGAGCGTACTGTAAAAGTACTGGATGGGTGAAATCCCCGCTCGACGCCCGCTCGAGCTTGAGACATGACTCCGCTCGAGCGCCCAATCCTCCGCTCGAGCGGACTATAAAACAGTGCAGAGAGATGCTGGATGCTCGGATTCCACGCTCGAGCGCCACTTTCCCCCGCTCAAGCGGAAGTGCAAAATCTGGGAATTCCAGATTGCACCTCCAAGCTCAAACTCAAGTTCAAAAGCATCAAAACCGATCCTCTTGGGCCCATTTTTCTGGAAAACCTTTATAAACACATAGAATAACATGAAT
>NW_021026182.1:4145623-4209854 GCF_004153795.1 Camellia sinensis | reverse complement strand
TGTCTCTCTCTCTCTCACTCATCACTCTTCTTTCTCACTTTCTCTCTCTATGTTTGTCTCTCACTCTTCTCTCTCTCTTTCTCTCTGTGTCTCTGTCTGTTTGTCTCTCTCCCCTATTGTATTCACTTTGCTCACTCTCTCCTTCCCCTCTTCTCTATTTACCGAGCTCTTCACTACAAGAAAATGCACTTTTAGCGACCACTTTGTCTCTCTCTCACTCACTCATCTCTCTGTCTGTATGTCTGTCTCTCTATCTCTTTCTCTCTCCCCCTCTATATATATATATATAAAGAAAAGTTAGAGATTATGAAATTTTTTTCATGAAAATGATCATGAAAAATTTATGATCTTTGAATTACCTTAATTAGTGTGTGGTGTTTTATTTTAACTGTAATCTAAAGAATTCGAAACTTTCATGATTATTTTCATGAAAATTTTTTCATGATACCTATCTGATATATATATATACAGCAATGTTAGGTATCATGAAAATGATCATGAAAGATTTATGACTTTTGGATTATACTTAGAATAAAACACCACATACTAATCAAGGTAATTTAAAGATCATAAATCTTTCATGATTATTTTCTTGAAAAAAATTTTATGGAGCGAGAAGGATATGGAGAAAGAAAGATTCGGGGGTCCGGTGATCGTAGCAATGAAGGGTCCCCCTTGCTCGGGCAAGAGCACCCTTGCCCAAAAAATAGCAAAAGAATTGAAATACCTTGTTATTTCCCAAGATCATTGCATCACACACCTCCAACAAAAGCCCATGATCACCACCACCACCACCGCCGCGGCCGCCGCCGACATTCAGCACCTCTACGATCTATCCTTTTCCATCATTTGCCAAATTGCTCAGACCCAGCTCTGCCTAGGCCACAGACTCATCATTGACGCCTCACTCCATCTCCGATCCTATCTCGAAAACTTGCACAAACTCTCAATATCCACCGGAGCTCGTCTCATCATCGTCCAGTGCAAACCACAAAAGAAGTATGCTTGGGTTCAGCGCCATCTTAAACGAGTTGAAGACAAAAAAACAAACTGGTACAAACCACGAACAGAGGAAGATCTCGAGAGGTTAGTCAAGTTATACGACGATGAGTGGTTAATTAATGATTATGATTACAATAATTACATTGCAGAGAAGGCTTCAAAGCTCGTGGTCGATACCACTGGTCATGTCAGGGATTGGGATCTTACTTCTGGCGTTAAATATCTCGCCTCCTGTCATGGCTATCAGAAAATGGATTTGGAGAAATGGGTGAACGATATTTGGAAGAAAGTCGATGGCGCTCTTTGGAAGAAAGATGAAGAAGAAGAAGAAGAAGAAGCAAAGATTGATACATACATAGAAAAAGACGATGACGAAGAGAAGAGGCATCTTCACAAATTAGTCCTTACTACTGATTACAAGCCAGCGAGCAATGATGATGACAAAGAGACTTGCAGGGGTTGTATGGAACTGATATCGAACCCATCGTATTACAAATGCGGAGAATGTAATTGCAGCCTCTCTCTTCACAAACATTGTGCCGAGTTAACCCACATCAATGAACTACAACCACTTGTTAATTGCCCTGGAATTGAATACTCTTCTTTTCCAGAGAAGCACAGGTGTGACACCTGTAACAACAATGAAGAAGAAGAAAAAGAAGAAGAAGAAGAAGAAGAAGAAGAAGAAGAAGAAAATGATGACTACGATGAGTGTCCTGAGTGCCTCTTCGAAACCAACCTCCGATGCGGTATGTTTCCTTCTGTTCTACACCATAATTGCCATGAACACCCACTTTGTATCAAGACCTATCCGATTTCATTTGCGTTCGAGTTTAAATGCAAGGCCTGTGGCAATCTTGGCAAGCATGTCTGCTATTGCTGCGAGGTCTGTGGTTTTGTGACTCATCTCCATTGTGGTTTGTTGCCAAAAACCTTTAAACACACAACTCATAGACACACTCTCTCCCTCACTCCTACCCTTCCACATGATGAATATGAGGAATTCTACTGCGACGCTTGCGAGAAACCAAGAAATCCAAATCATTGGATCTATTACTGTGACAAATGTGAATTTGCTTGTCACTTAAATTGTGATGCATGAGTTAGTTATGGGGCATAATAAACGTATGCTTGTGTTGTGTGATTAATTTGCTTGAATTCAATTTCCTTCTTAAAGCTTTCTTTATCTACATCTCCTGTGTTTACATATATGTTTATTTTGTTTGTGTATTCAATCTGTCATCTCTGTGCCATGGTTATCAGAATCCCGATCCGAATCTTACGATCCTACGATCTTACGATCCATTTGAGTGTAATCAATCCGGATCGTGTAAAAAACTCCTCATAGGTAGGATCTTTCGATCCTGGTAGTTGGATCTTATAGGATCGTGGAATCCCGATCCGAATCCGATCCTATCCGATCCAATTTACAAGCCTGGTTTTGTATTGTATGACATATTTTGTAGTAAATTTTATCTTTGTTGTCTAAATATCAATTTATGTTGTCAAAATAAATAATAAAAATTAAGTAGTATTGAATCAAATAGACTAAAAAAAACAAACTAGGAAACAAACATTCAAATATTGCGGTAATTTAAGAAAATTAAATAGTCGGAAAAACAAACTTAGCTTTAGCGGAGTCTAAGAAGGGTAAGATGATTGTAACTTTATCCCAATTTCTGGAGAAATTATTTTTGTGACTCGAATCCGCTCCACCAGGGATGCTAACGACAAACCTTATCATTCGACTAAGCTACTCTTTTGAGTTCTTAATCTATTTTCATATCCAATTTTGTTAAATATTTTTTTTCACTTTTTATGCATTATTGTACATTGTAAAGTATTTTGTTATAGAATTCTTCTTCTTCTTCACCTTCTTTTTTGATAAAATACAGAACTTTTACCATCGAGTTTTCTATTGCATAATATTATACGTACATTTTACATAAAGTATTATATTTTTCACAATATCTTCACTTCTTTTTAATAAAATATAGGTTTATTTTGTGTATACTTTATAAGAAATATTTATTTAAATTAAATTATTATGTAATTTGTTTTTTTGGGTAAGATCTTACGATTCTCGATCCGATTCTACGATCCGATCCTATAAACACCTCTAATAATTTAACGTAAGATCCAAATTTTAACAACCTTGCTCTGTGCTCAATTCAATTCCACAACTGCGACGACAATTTGACAATTCCATAAGTTTTTCTTTGTTTGGCAGCCTTTCAATATCCCAACACATACACCAAGGGAATTTTTATTGTCAACTTGTTTCCAATTTTTATATTTGATTAAGCGCATCCTCATGAATAGCACGAGGTCACTTTGCACTCATTTCCAAAGTCAACTCCTTGATTGGGGCATCGTGTTTACAACTGTAAGTCAACTCCTTGATTGGTTGCTGTCACGTGAAGTGGTGTGGTCGGAGAGGCGATTGCTGGTGGAGGTTATTAGTGATGGTGGCCGTGTGGTAATTGGCGATAGGCAATGGATGGTGAAGGGAAATTTTATTTTTTTGTTATTATTTTTTTTTTAAAAAAAAGAGAAGCTATAAATGTTTTGAAGTGAACAAACCAAATCAAGCCTTAAGTCCCATCAAATGAGATGGCTACATGAATCATTTTTCTTCAGGTGATCCTATCAAAGGTCATTTCATTAGTCAAATTAAATATATCTATATTTCTATTTACAATGCTAGCCAACGTTAATCTAAACCTATTCCGTCTCCTAATACTTCCATATACCGTTACAGCATCGCATCTCTTCACTACTGCCTCTGTTAGTCCTCGTTGAATATGATCAAACCATCTTAATCGATTCTCTCTCAACTTATCTTCTATCGGTGCTACTCCTCTCCATTCCCGAATACACTCATTCCTAATTCTGTCTTGTTTAATCTTACCACACATCCACCTGAGTATCTTCATCTCAGCCAAACTCATCTGATCTACATATTATTTCTTGGTTGCCCGACACGTCGTCCCCTATATCATCGCTCGTCTAATAGCCGTTCTATAGAAGTGAATTTTTTTTTTGAAGTGAACAAAATTACTAAATTTTATAAACTTTTTAGAAGTTTTTTGAAAATGAAAGTAGATATAAAATAAGTTTTTATTTACAATTTTTAATTTTTTTTATGAAAATAAACCAAAGAAAAAATGTAAACATAATGACATTTATGCTTTTTATTGAAATATGAATACCAAAAAAAAGTGAAGAAAAGATGAATATGTACTCTAAAAGGATAATGATAAACATTAAAATAAAATTTATTATTACAACTCAAAATAATAAAATCCATACGTGAAATCCACGGGATTTGCTTGTGAATGCTTGAATACAAGGAAATTTAAACATCAAGAGTCATGATGAATATGAGGAATTCTACTGTGACGCTTGCGAGAAACCAAGAAATCCAAATCATTGGATCTATTACTGTGACAAATGTGAATTTGCTTGTCACTTAAATTGTGATGCATGAGTTATTATGGGGCATAATAAACATATATATATGCTTGTGTTGTGTGATTAATTTGCTTGAATTCAATTTCCTTCTTAAAGCTTTCTTTATCTACATCTCCTGTGTTTACGTACTCAATTTATGTTTGTTTGTTTATGGTGTATTCAGTCTGTCATGTCCATGCTCAATTCAAATCTACAACTGCGACAACAATTTGACAATTCCATAAGTTTTTCTTTGCTTGCACAACAAGAAAATACACAATTGGCGATCACTTTTGCCAACTAAAAATATTTTGGTTGCTAAAAGTTGTGGAATTAGCGACCAAAAATTAAGTTAGTCGGTAAAAGTACAATATTTGGCTATTAAATTTTTTTAGTCGGGGTATATTAATTTTTGGCGACTAAAAAAAAATTTATTCGCTAAAAATGTCACAATTGGCGACTAAAAAAAATAAAGTCGCTAAATGTGCCACAATTGGCTACTAAAAAAATATGTTAGTAGCTATATAGATAGTCTTGGCAATGAAAATAATTTAGTCGCTGAAAGAAAAATAAAAATTTACTTTTTATCTTTCGCGATTAAAAGTTTGGTCGGCAAAAATTTAATTTCAGTGACTAAAAAATATTTTGGTCGCTATATATATAGTTTTGGCAACTAAAATAATTTAGTCGCTGAATGAAAAATAAAAATTTATTGTTTATCTTTGTCGACCAAAAGTTTGGTCGACAAAAATTTAATTTCAGCGACTAAAAAATATTTTAGTCGCTGTATAGATAGTTTTGTGTCACGACCCAAACCCGCCCCTATGGGTTTAGCACCGTAACTGGCTTGTAATCCAAGATTACCGAAGGCCTGCTTAACAGTAATACAGTAAAACAGAGTACAGGGGCATGGCGGAAGCCAAAATAGTAAATAAACAATGTCCAATGAGCTGTGACAATCTGGATGCCAAAAAGACTTTCATACACATATACATGAACAGTAAAGAACAGTATGTACATATATACAATCATTCAGTTCAGGGACCTAATCCCTATTAAGCAGTACAGTACAGTAAACAAAATGGTTACAGAGACAGAAGGGGGAACTAAAACACCCCTAAGCCAAAACTTGACAGGCTCGGAATCTCGCAGTGAGGCACAGTGGTTAGCTTGACAAAACTGGAGCTTACCCCGACGCTTCTAACCACGGTCTAGTGCCTGTACACCTACATATATATATATGAGTAATGAACTAAAGCCCAGTGAGTAGCATAATGCGTAAAGGGGTTAAGAATGAATGTCCTTTCAGTATTGAAAACAGTCAGTTGATTCAGTATATTAGTCATTCAGTCATAACAGTCATATGTGGTGCATCCATTAGCATAACAGTACAGTAAACAGTAGGTCTTACAAGACCAAACAGTAAATGATGGCCATCAATCAGTAAACAATAGTGGTTCCAACAAGCGAACCGACAGAGATCTCTGTAACAGTAATAGTAAACAGTAATTGCTAAGGATGCCACAATACAATTCAGAATATAGGACATACATTCTTTCAATTAACAGTACCAATTCAGAAAGCAGTACAGTTCAATTGTTCAGAAGATAATCATTTTGAACATATCTTTACACAGTTATTACTCACAGAGTTCTGGGCTACAGTAGAGCTAAAGCACGTCCCCGGTCGCCAACCCTACACAGTTACAGATTGAACACACACTAAGCTACACAGTTGGGAAAGATAATAACTTAATCCCTAATTTGCCTTGGTGTGCTCTACATCTATATCCTCATTAAGATGTCTTAAACTAGGCCTAAGAATGCCTAGGATGGGATGAGGATGCAAATATGCACTTTAAAAGCATTTTCAGAATTTTTAAAAAATAGGGGTCACGCTCGAGCAGACATACAGACAAAGGTTTCTGCTCGAGCGCAGACTTACCCGCTCGAGCGTTCTGCAAAACAGTCAAAAGTGCTGGACAGGTGAAAATCACGCTCGATTGGGCGCTCGACACCCACTCGAGCATGAGACACAATGTCCCGCTCGAGTGTCAATTATTCTGCTCGAGCGGACTTCAAAGCAGTGCAAAGTACTGGGAGCACGAATTTCACGCTCGAGCGCCAGTCACCCCGCTCGAGCGTGAGTTCAAAATCTGGAATTCCCAGATTTGAACCTCAAGTTCAAATTCAACTTTTAAAACATAAATTTCGATCCTCTTGGGCCAATTTTCCAGAAAACATCCCAAAACTCATAGTTTAACATGATTCCAAAGCTCAATTGTAAAATCAAAGCCCAAGGGTGTTTCAAACAACTCAATTTCGAACCAATTTTCATGAACATAAATCGAACATAACATGCATGAATTTAAACCATTTCAAAGCTTTAATTTCATGCTCTAATGAGCCAATTCTTCCAAGGACAAGATGAAATCAAGGACTTAAACACAATATGAACATGCATATAACATTTTACCATGAAATCAACTCACAACTCAACAATTCAAACATGCATGCATAGAATGAGCTCCAATTCAACATTATTAGACTAAGACATGACTTGGCTTCTCAATTAGACATGAACCATGCAAGAATCAACTTAAACACAACAATGAGAGGTTGAATTTCCTTACCTAAGTCTTCAATCCCAAGACTAGAAGTTTCATTAGACAATTGTCCTTCAATTCTTCAAGTTCTCTAAGCCAACTCTCAAGAACACTCACTTCTCTCCCTCTCTCCCTCTTGGTCGGCAATAACAAGGGAAATGGGTGAAGAAATGTTTTGATTACATGTAAAACAAGGCTCAAGTATGTTGGCCAAGTGGCCCACTCAATGATGGCAAAATGGTAATTATGTCAACTCATGTAATTTGGCTTATCTTAACCTAATTTAATCATACCAAATCACATTTTAACTGAATATGCCATAAAATCACATTAATTCTAAGGATCACAAATCATCAATCAATTTCAGATTCGGCCGCCGATAAGGCCTTCAATTCGCAATTTAAACACAAAGGCATGAACAGATAATCAAACAGTCAACAGATAGACATACAATTAAACAGATATACTTAATCAATTCAGTTCCAGATTTCACAAAACAGTTACAGAGACAGAAGGGGGAACTAAAACACCCCTAAGCCAAAACTTGACAGGCTCGGAATCTCGCAGTGAGGCACAGTGGTTAGCTTGACAAAACTGGAGCTTACCCCGACGCTTCTAACCACGGAGGACAACCCAACGTATGAGAACAGAATCTGTTCAACAAAGGAAAACCAAAAGGAGCCAATCACACTTATCGGCTAGGATTAGCATAATCCGATTGATCTATACGAAATGACCTCTGACAATGGCTTGTCCATCCGATGAAAATGAGGGTATCCAATGGCCCACAATGGTGACAAGTTGATTACTATTTGCCTATAAAAGGATTAAGCAACACCATAGATAATGACACAATGAAAAACACATACACAATCAAACACTAAATATTTAGTATATATAGTTATATCCAATCTTAAGGTTGACTTGATTGTCGAAAAATCCCCCTGACCAATATAGGTCGGGAAGAACTCTGACATTGGGTTTTTCTAGTAGGGAGGGTTGAGGCAAAGCGTATTAGTAAGCTAAATCCCTGTAAAAATAAATTTACTATCCATAGTTATCAATTCAATTAAATTGATATAATATAAAGATTTTAAAGGTCAAGTTGATACAATTAAAATTAAAAATTAAAATTAAAAGGACAAAATTAACATAAAAGATTAATTAATTAGTTTAAGCTAGGCTCATTTGCTAAATTAACAAGGTCAAACCAAATATTTAGGCTTGAGTAGTAATCCACTACAAGAAAATACACTTTTGGCGACGACTTTTGCAGACTAAAAATATTCTGGTTGCCAAAAGTTATAGAATTGGCGACCAAAAATTATGTTAGTCGGTAAAAATACAATATTTAGCTATTAATTTTTTTTAGTCGGGGTATATTGATTATTGGTGACTAAAAAAAATTTAGTCGCTAAAAATCTCACAATTGGCAACTAAAAAAATATTTTAGTCGCTGTATAGTTAGTTTTGGCTACTAAAATTATTTAGTCACCGAATGAAAAATAAAATCTAACTTTTTATTTTTTGCAACCAAAAGTTTGGTCGCAAAATATTTATTTTTAGCGACTAAAAAATATTTTAGCCACTCTACAGATAGTTTTGGCAATTAAAATTATTTAGTCACCGAATCAAAAATAAAAATTTACTTTTTATCTTTGGTGACCAAAAGTTTGGTTGGCAAAAATTTAATTTCAGTGACTAAAAAATATTTTGGTCACTGTATATATAGTTTTGGCAACTAAAATAATTTAGTTACTGAATGAAAAATAATTTTTTTTTTTAATCTTTGGCGACCAAAAGTTTGGTCGGCAAAAATTTAATTTCAGCGACTAAAAAATATTTTGGTCGCTGTATAGATAGTTTTGGCAACGAAAATAATTTAGTCGCTAAAAGAAAAATAAAAATTTACTTTTTATCTTTGGCGATCAAAATTTTAGTCGGCAAAAATGTAGTTTCAGCGACTACTAAATATTTTATTCGCTGTATAGATAGTTTTGGCAACTAAAATAATTTAGTCGCTGAATGAAAAACAAAAATTCACTTTTTATCTTTGGCAACCAAAATTTTGGTTGGCAAAAATTTAATTTCAGCGACTACAAAATATTTTAGTTGCTGTATAGATAGTTTTGGCAACTAAAATAATTTAGTCGCTGAATGAAAAATAAAAATTTAAGTTGTATCTTTGGCGACCAAAATTTTGGTTGGCAAAAATGTAGTTTCAGCGACTAAAAATATATTTTAGTCGCTGTATAGATTGTTTTGGCAACTAAAATAATTTAGTCACTGAATGAAAAATAAAAATTTACTTTTTATCTTTGGCGACCAAAAGTTTGGTCGGCAAAAATGTAAATTCAGCGACTAAAAAATATAATTTCTCGCTATATAAATAGTTTTGGCAACTAAAATAATTTAGTCGTTGAATGAAAAATAAAAATTTATTTTTTATCTTTTGCGACCAAACGTGGGAACACATACTGCCTAATTTGAGTTCATGTTTAATTTTATTATTATTATCATTATTATTTATTATTATAATTTTATATTTTATTTATTATCATTTTGGAGGGATTTTTAAATTAATTTGGTAAGGAACTCTGGAGGGATTTTGAACACGCTAAAATGAGTTAGGGCTTAAACGCGTCTCTCTCTCACTCTGTAACTCTCTTTCTCTCTCTCGCATCTGACCTCTTCCGATTCTCTCACGCCTCTGTCTCTCTCATTCCATTACTCTCTTTCTCTCTCTCTTTATTTCTTTCTTTTTCTCTCTCACGCTGATTGCCATTCCCTTGATATTGAATCTCTGTCGCTTTGTTTCCATCGCCATCAGGTAAGGAGCATCACTGCCATCGAGCACCACCGTCGATCCACTATTGGAGCATTACCCCAGTATGTCCTCTCTATTTTGCCTTTTCTCTGTCCCTCTCTCTACCTCTCTTCTCCCAATATCTGTCTCTCTCACTCTGTGACTCTCTCTGTCTTTGTTTTCTCTTTGACTAAAGTAATTTTGTTCTATAATGTCTCACCCACCAGGGCCTTCACCATCCCCATTTTCTAGAGCATCTTCAACTCTCCCTAAAAACAATTTGAGGTATAAATATCCCTCTCTTTCTATCTCTCTCGCTCATCTCTCTTCTCTCTATCTCTCATATCTCTCCTCTCTCTATCTCTCTCGCTCATCTCTCTTCTCTCTATCTCTCTCTTTGTCTCTCTTGTTCATCTCTCTTCTCTCTCTGTCTCTTTTTCTATCTCTTACTCACCATCTCTTTCTCTCTTTTTCTCTTTTCTCTTTCTCTCTCTCACTCATCACTCCTCTCTGTCTATCTGTTTTTGTCTCTGTCTCTATCTCTTTCTCTATTTGTCTCTTACTCATCTCTCTTCTCTCTATCTCTCTTTATCTCTCTTCTTTCTCTACCTCTCTCGCTCATCTCTCTTCTCTCTATCTCTATCTTTGTCTCTCTCGCTCATCTTTCTTCTCTCTCTATCTCTCTCTTTTTCTATGTCTTTCTCTCGGTCATCTCTTTTTGCTCTCTTTCTCTCTCTCTCTCTCTCTCTCTCTCTCTCTTTGTCTATCTTTCGTTCATCTCTGTTTCTCTCTCTTTTTCTATCTGTTTGTCCGTCTCTCTATCACTTTCTCTCTCTCTCTATATATATATCACTTTCTCTCTCTCTCTCTCTCTATATATCTCTTTCTCTCTCTCACTCATCACTCTTCTCTCTCTCTCTTTGTCTCTCTGTGTCTGTTTGTCTCTCTCTCACTCATCACTCTTCTCTCTTTCTTTCTCTCTCTGTGTCTGTCTGTCTCTCTCCCCCATTGTGTTCATCTTGCTCACTCTCTCTCTCTCTCCCCTCTTCTCTATTTACCGAGCTCTCCACTACAAGAAAATGCACTTTTAGCGAACATTTTCTCTCTCTCTCTCTCTCTCTCTCTCTCTCTTTCTCTCTCTCTCGCTCGCTTATCACTTTGTCTCTCTCTCTCTCTCTCTCAGTCTCTCTCTATCTCTCTTCTTTATCTGTCTCTCAGTCTCTCAGTCATCTCTCTCTCACCACCCATCTCCTCTACCACCTTCACCACTATTGCAAATGCCATTCCACTACCACCATTATTACCACTGTTGCCACTCCATCTCTACGATTACCATTACTACCACCATCGTTACCACTCTACTACCACTACCACCACTACTACCACTACCACCACTACTACTACTATTACCTTTCCTCTACCACCGTCACTCCATCTCCTCTACCATTACCACAACTTCACCACTAATCTCCTTCGCCATCATCATCACCACCACCTTCACCACTACTGCCGCTCCTCTTTCCTCTGCCACAAAAAATTAGCTCTTGATTTTAGTAACAAAAAAAAATGGGTCACAAAAAATATTTTTCATTGACCATAAAAAATTAACTTTATTTTAACAAAAAATATTTTTCATTAAAATATTACCCTTACTTATATCAAATTAAAAAAAAAATTCATTAAAATAAAAATAAAACTAATTTCCCCCCATTTTCATTGACTCACCGGACCGCCCGCCCAAAAATAATTTCCCCCATTTTTTCCCTATGCCTTTTCCCCCCCATTTTTTTTTTCATTTCATTTCAGGTTTGTAGAGCCCTTAATTTCACAACACTGTTTCAAAACAGTGAGCAAACCTTAATTTGAGAGAGAGAAGACAGAGGGTTTGAAGAGAGACTGGGGTTAAAGGGGAAGGGTTTCAGCCAGCAGCGAGACTAGTTTGGCGGCGAAACGGTACGCTTCTTGTAACTCTTCTTTCGACTCTCTCATTCCAGTCGGTTCCTCTATCGACTGGGTTGAAATGGTTCCTCTATATCTCTATTTGACTGTGTATCCTTGGAACAACAATGATGTAGTTTTATAATCCGAACAGATCTTAAACCCTATGGCCATTCGGTTCATCTCCACTATGGCTAGAGACAAACCCATCTTCCCTGCGCTCTCATTCTTTTATTTTTTTATTTTTATTTTTTTGAACAGCCTTGCACTCTCATTCATGGCTCTCTAACTCAATGCAAATGATCTCCGATCCAAAACACTTAAATCCTCTTCTAATCAGTCAAAATGAAGAGCCGACTGGCATAGGGTTTCAATTTATGAATAATCAAGCTTTGTAGGCTATATTTGGAAGATACTTTCAATTGATTTTCGCTTAGTATTGCAACTTGTTATTTTGCCCTAATCAGTTGAAAGTTATGAGTATAAATTGGGATGAGTATTGAATTGTGCTTCAACTCTGTGACTCTGCAGTTGATAGATGGTTATTTATCTAAGATGTGCTTAAACTGTGTGACTCTGCAGTCAGTTACCAGCAATTCTCTGGGTATGTAACCATTGATGCCAAGAAACAGAAAGCTCTGGTTCTTGAAGCTGACTCAAATCCGGCTTCCAAGCCTCTTGTTATCTGGTTAAATGGAGGTATAGTATTAAAAAAACCATTTGTTGGTGGAGAATCTTCATGGAGAAATAACAATGCAGCAGTGGCTTTGAATATTTGTAGATATGTAGTGGAAGATGTGCTTCTCAATTATTGAGTGAAGTTGATAGAAACTCTTTTGATTTTTTTGATTTTCTTTTGCTTCTAATTCCCTTCTTCATACTTTCCTAGCCTCATAGCTTTTATCATTTTGCAGAGTCTTACCTTTTGTTGCACTTCCAATCTGCATATGTATCTATGTCATGTTCAAGGTGAAAAACTGTTATGCATTATAAGCACGTTCTCTGAAATTGTTATGTCCATCATAAAGCTGGTTACTGCTCTTTTGTAGTTTTTGTATTTCTTTTAGGGTTACATGTTTATGATAGGTTATGAAGTTTAATCATATGATAGAAACTGAAATCAGATGATATTAATCTTGGACTTTTGAATCCCTTTGTGAAATTCAAAGACTTCGTAATGTAGGGATTTTCGATCATAGGGAAGAAAGATGTTACTAGGCCTTAGAATTGTAGTATCAGTGATGGAAAGGTGTTTTCCAGTCACTATGTACACATAAAAGGTTTATTTTGCACTAGATATCAAATTTAGCTTCAAATGGATTGTATGAATAGCGTGTTTTGGTTGTGTCATGGAAATTGAATCTATATGCTGTGTTTGAAATAAGATTTGAAACTACATGATTCTTGTGATGTGCACAGTTTGTTATCATGTCTTTTGGTGTTGTGGTCTTATCATGTGATGCGTCAACCACTTTATCTCCCTGGTCAAGAATTTGAAAAGTAAAAAATGGTTTTTTATTTTTTTTATTTTTATACTATACTTTATATATACCCTTACAAGTTATATAGACGATTTGGCTTCTAAGAATTGATTTCATGTGATTGTGTGCTTATTGATCCACAAAAAAACCATTTTTTGATTCGATTTTGTTTATGCGGATATTTGATTTGTTTAATGTGAAATGCAATAGGGTTAGGAGAATTTGTTCATTCATTAGGCATTTTTCATCCAAATGCACCTGTAGCAGACATAAATGAAGGACTCTGTATAGCCCTAAATAGATAAGAATAACTGTTTTAATCTCAAGTTGAATTAGTTTTGTAGTCATTCAGCCTTGTGCAAGATTGTTCCCAATATTCAATGAGAAAAATAAGGAAATTTAGGACAAGTGTCCTCCCTAATTCAATGATCAAAGCAAATAATGAAACTAGTCCGGTAGAATTTTCATTTTTAGTATTGCATCACATAATTGATTTGGTGCATATCCACCTGAACGCTGCTTTTCTGAAATTTTAGGTCCCTACCAGAACTGTCCCTTTTGAAGGAAACTTCAATTAGGGGTCTCTCATTATCTACTCCAAAGCTAAATTCAGTTTCTGAGAATGCAGTATGCTGTTTGTGGGACGGAGAACTTATAATTGTATGAGAGTGTATCTTAAATAAGTATATTTCTTGTTTAGATTTCTGCTTGGAATATTTAGATGAACTTCTAGTTGTTGCCCTTGTACAGGTGAATGGTGATCAAGACATGTTCGTTGTCTCAGTTTTGCTCCAAACGAAGATATATCAGTATGCACATTTGATGGTGTTCTTATTATTTTATGCATCAGGAGAACTATAACATGTTAGCAGAACTATACTTTTCTGAATTTGAGATTCTTTTCGTTTGGCATTTTTTTAAGGAATTAAGGATATACATAAATGATTAAGTTGTATACTTAACTGTTATATCATTGTTACTGCATCCTTCATTATAGGAATTTGGACTTTGTTTCCCAACTCTTGTTACTGTATCCTTCATTATAGGAATTTGAATTAGTTTTAATTGTTCCTTAACATGCTACGGTTAATTTGATGGCTTAAAAGTTACTAAGTGTCATATAGTTTGGAGAGTTGTTTGAAGGATTGATGGGTTTGGTTGCAGTGACAAACATGGATCATGGGAAAACTATAATTTTTTACTTGAATTTTCCTAGATCCTACTAGTCTGATTAGGTAGATTTCACAATAGCTCTCTAATCCACTTGGTGGATTTCTCAAACTGGAAGGCCTAAAATAATCTGTGTTACATATATTTAAGAATTCTATTGGTGTGAGTTATTGGATAGTGACTGATTTAAGTGATGGCAACCAATATAGCGCAATGTCTTACGATTCTGCTTATCATATGGACAATGGATCTCTGTTAATTGAAAATATTAAATTGCAAATTGCAACCAAAAATATCAAATTGCAATCATGAATCATCATGCTTTATTGAGTTAACCTGTTCTTTTTATAACACATAGTAGTGGACTTCATGTCTCTCCATATTCCTATGTGCTTATTATATTTGACAGCAGTGGAATTTGGTAAGGTCTTTAGAGTACAATTAAAAACAAAAAATTAATTGTAGTTTGATATGGAGAGGCAAACTGTGTGCTATACTTTGATCCTCAGGCTTGATGCCTTGGGGAATTTGAATGCGATGCCTATCTTCTTCTTCTACTTCTCTTCATTTTTCTTTTAATTTATACAATATCAGGTCCTTCTGAACTTAAAATTAGACATTGCTAACCTTCTCCTACACTTAAAATACTATTTGATAAGCCTAAATCCTACTCTCCTCAAACGTCTTAGCCTAATACCAAAAAAAAACTAAAAACTCAGCCTAGCTACTGTCCACATGTATGGAACACAGTACCCAAACAGCCATAAAATCCTTACTTTATTCACAATTTGCGTAATCCTAAATACCCAACTGTAGTCCCAAAAGTATAGCAAGAATTTTCTTGAATTTCCAGTGTTCACTCCCTTCAAAACATGGCCAACTTCCTAAATTTATGTTCTTAACAGTAAAGCATCAACATATATGGTATATTTTAAAATGATAGATATGGTATATTTGAGGGACTAAAGAGTGTAATTTTTAATTGAGTTTTCACATTAATGGCACATATAACATATTTTAGGGTTGTCTGAATTAAGTTCTTTCTGTTGATGTTGAATTAAAAACTATTTTGGGTTGTCTGAATTAAAAACTATCTTGTAGTGAGGGATTTTTTTTAAACCATAAATTTGGACATGAGAAATTCACTTGGGGGAAAAAAAAAAAAGAAAAAACAGAAGAAGAATTTCATTTATTACAATTTGACATTCTTGAAATGCTCTGTCCCCTTGTCTGTCACTCTCTATATATAGGTATACCTCCCCTCTGTATGTTTACAAGACCACCTTCTCAGGGAAGCTGAGCCTTCATGAGGATGATAAAGAGATTTATGGGGTGGTTTCCTTTATTTTTTGGACATTCACTCTGATGGCTCTCTTCAAATACATCTTCATTGTGATATCAGCCAATGACAACGGTGAAGGTACAGTTTGTCCTTTCATGGTTTTGTTTACTGGTTACTGGAAGACAAATGAGCTTGGGTTGTTGTCCACTTGTTTTTTGTTGGTAAATATGCAATATATTGTTGAGAATGAACTAAAAGGATAGAGTAACATATTAGGGCTTGTTTTTTGTTGGTAAATATGCAATATATTGTTTGAGAAGGAACTAAAAGGATAGAGTAACGAATCATCACAGTTAATTAGGTGGTAGTAAACATATATTGTTGAGAAGAAACACATTGAAAACATAATGAGAAACAAGATCTTGAAAACTATAAAACTATATATGTTTCTCATTATGTTTTCAATGTGTTTCTGAATTTGAAGGCAATCACCTAATTAACTGTGATGATTCGAATTTGTTCATTTTAGCTTTAGCTTTCTTTTTGTTCCCACTTCTTTTTTCCTACTTTTATTAGGTGTTTTGTCTTTGTTGGAGGTTATAATAGTAAAGTGATGATATTGTTTTAAGTTGTGTGTAATGTTGGTTATCTCACCAAACAAATCAATGTTCAGTGTCCACAGCATTAAGGAAACAATATGGTGAAGGGTCATGCTGTGCATTTATTTTATATATAGGATTTGAATTGCCTCTAGTTTAGATCTGAATTGGAGGATATTATTTAGGCTCGTGAAATTTATTACGGGTTCTATTTTGATAATTCGAACGTTTATTTTGTAGGTGTAGACACCCAATTTTTGACCGACCTTTAGACTCAGACGTCACCAGTTGAGCGCTCGGTGATGTTGCATATTGTGCTCGTTCTGAGGTTTCGGAGTCTTAGCGGTGAGCCTTGCCTCCGGACTTCGGGGCTCTTTTGTGCTTTGCCTCGGTTTGCGAATCGGGTCATGTTTTCTCCGTTTTCTTTTCCCGAAGGGAGGGAGAGGTCTTGTAGACCATCTCTCAGTGGCCGTAGGCTACGTTTCGTGGTCGTAGGCCATTTTTCCCATTTGGAGCCCAGTTTCCGGTTTTCGGAGCCGTCGGTCGTGTGCCTCGGTTCGGGACCGCTTAACTACCTCCGTTTGCTTCGGTTTTTGGCACACGCCTTATTTCCTCCCTTTAGAGAGACACTGTGGCCCGGGAGACCACCTTCGTGGTCATGCGCCACTTCCGGTGCCTAACAGCCTGCTTTCGGGGCCCCGAACCGCGCGTTTTGGCCCCCGAACCTTCGTTTTGCATCTGTTTTGGTCCACTTTTGGTAGAGACCCTATTTTTATTGTCGGGAAGGTGGTAGGATGGTGGCCGGCCACCTTTTCCCTTGAAAAACCAGTTTTCTCATTTTCTCTTTCCAAAAACTGATTTTTCTGACAGAAAGTTGGCTTTCTCACTTTTGAGCCACATTTTCTGGCTTTTCATACCACCATTGTGATCTACTCATCTGGGAGGCCATCAATATGGTAGGCCGACCAGTTTTCTCTTCTTGACCCTTTTGAACCTTGCTTGAAAGCTAGCTTTTCTCTCTCCTAGGTCACATTTTCTGGTTTTTCTCTACATAGCTGTGTTGCACTCATCTGGGAGGCCACCTTTCTGGGGTGGCCAGCCAGAAAATTTTGTTGACCCTTTTGACCCCTGGTCGGCCGACCAGGGGGGGTGGCTGGCCGGCCACTTGAACTGGCCGGCCTGCTTCTTGCTTTTTGTTTTTTCTGAGTGTAGTCTAGCTGTGCCAGCTAGAAACCATTTGGTGTATCCTCCATACACGTGTATGGAGGTTACTTGGGACCTTTTTGGATATTTTGGAGAGGCTTGGCTTCATATCAAAGGGTTGAACATTTTTGCTTAAGGCATATAACCTCCCCCCTCCATTGTCACTATTCTAAGCTCCAAAACCCTAATTTTCTTAGTCCATTTGCACTACAACCCTTAGCACCACACCTCCATCATCCATTCTAGCACCTTGGAAGTCATTTGCAGAGGTTGAAAGCTCACCAACTTGTTCCAAAAGCTGCTGGAGGTCGGCTCTTCAAGGGTAAGTGTATATTTCCCTTAAACTTGCATTTTTTTGCTTCATTACTTAGCTTCACTTGAAAGTATTTTTGGGCTTTGTCATAAACTAGAAAGTTTCATATTTTGAGCTCCTCTTCAACTTTGTTTAAGGGAACTTTTCTGTTTGAGGTCATCTACTTCCCCATACTCTCTATCTCTCTTTTAGGGCTATTTTTGCATCATACTTTAGCCTTACTTGTGAACATTTTTGAGATTTGTTATAACTGGAAAAAGCCTTGTTTTGACCTCCTCTTTAAGTTTTCTTGAGGTCACTTTTCTGTTTGGAGTCATCTCATTCCTTGCATGCTTCATTCCTTCATATTTAGGGCTATGCATTAGAGCATTTGCATTGGACTTGTTTTGTCCTCTTAGCCACTGAAATCCAGGGGATTTTTAGTGGTTTTGATGAGGTTTTGAGCTTTGAAATCATAGAGGGGTGACCCTCTAACCCCTCATTTTCTTTACGAGTATCATTGGCTTTCCAAAAGGGCTCTATTTTGCATGCATTGAAGTCACTTTTTGGACCCAATTTTGTGGGTTTTAAGGTCTGCCTTAGGTCTGTCTGGGGCCCTTTTGATCATATTTTATGTCTATAGTCCATGTGTAGAACAAGTCCATTCAAGGCCTTTTGAGGGGGCCTTTCAGCGTATGCTTCCTTGACTGATTTCAGGGCCAATTTTGTGAGTTTTAAGGTTGTCATAACTCATTTCCAGAGTTGGTTTGGTCATGCTAAGTGTCTATCTTATATGTTCTTAACAACCCCTTGAATGGCCTTCCAAAGAAGCCCCTCATTCTTGCATGCATTGGCTGCATTTAAGTGATTATTTGGGCAAATTTTGGCAAGTTTTATTCACTGTTTTTGGCTGGTTTGATGAGTTCTCATTTGTTTCATATACATGCCATGCAAACCATGCTTGCTAGCCAATGTTGCATGCTATTTTAGTCCATCATGTTAGCATCTTTTGGCCATGCTCTAAACTAGAAATGTGCATGTTTTGGGACTGCCTTGGCTCTGTCTTTTGATTTCATGATTAAATAATGCTTGCTTTGTATACTTATGGTTTAATACATGTTCCTAATTTTGAGTTTCGAAGCTTATTCCATGCATCAGGTGCCATATTTCCATGTTTCGGGATCACTTAGCATCATGTTTTAGTGCTGGAAATTACATGTTCATAGGCCATCCTTTCATCCCTTGCCATGCTTTGGTAGAGTGGCATTTGATGCCTTAGGTTCGGTCCTCGGTATGTGTGCATGTGTGCACGCATTTCGGTTGTCTCATTTTCATCTAATGGCCACTGACGTGAGTGTGGCTGAGGTCCATTCATGTTGGTGTAAGTCCATCGTGCATTGTGTATGCCATTTCATAGCATTGCGTATGCTAGGTTGTATGTTAATCGCATTGTGTATGCCATCTCATTTGCATCGTGTTTGGGATAGGAGTTAGCCCAAGCATGGGAAACGAGGTACGTTTCGTACTCCGAGTGACGGAACATGTCTCAATTCCTTGTCGCCGACACTCTGGATTACCAATGATGGAGTTTAGGTCTTGTTGTGTTTTCATGTGCATTCATTTCATATTGAGTCGTGCAATTCGACTCCTCGGCCATCATGCATCGATATGCGTGATTGGTGGCACAAGGATCGAGGACTACACTCCCTGAAGAGTAGTCATGCATATATATGTGAAATACTTTGTCATGCCCCTTTGTTGCTCTCTGTTGCAGTAAATTAGAAATCAGCGGCCTTCTGGAGCGTTGCGCAATATTCCATGAACAATTGCAAACAGAGGCAAACTGAGGCATCGTAATGGATTTCTGCGCAAGGCAACTCAAGCATGCATCATTCATCATTTGGAACAGAGCTGAGGTGGTCCATGGATTTGCGTACTAACTTACCTGCTTTCCTAGATTAATTTGTTAATTAATTAGGATTTTGTATTTATTCGCACTGTACTATTTATTCAGACTGTATTATTCGGACCCTTCGAACGAGGGCACAATTGTAATAAGTGTGTGTGTGTGTGATGTATGTCCTCCAACCCCACGTCTTTCTCCTTTTTATTTACCTGCTTATGATGGTTAGATTAGGGCATGTTTCAATTGGTATACTTGTGCTTGCATGTTTGCATCATTCATCTATCTTGCATGCACCGGGCTCGGCGCATCATACTAACTGCATTTGTATTTCAATTCCAAGTTGAATACTTGTTAGTTGTAGCATTTCACATGCCATCCTTAGAATAGCCGAGCCTACTATAGTTGCATTTCACATGTGTTGCATTAAGCATTTCTGTATATCTAGGATCATGCGGGATTTTTAACATAGCTTTTGTTTTGGCTTAGAATACTCGGTAAGTTTTATGCTTTAGCATCTTTGCATGCGTGTGAGTGACTGCCATGATTGCATGCTTATCATGAGGCTATGTGCTTATGTGATATAATTGCCTGAACACCTGTGGTGAAGGTTGGGTTATTTGAATTGGAATAATTCATTAAAATTTGAGTTTTAAGCCCACTAGATAGTGGCAAAACCATGTTTTCTAAGCCTACCTGAGGGTGGCAAAATCTGCATTTTAAGCCTACTCGCGAGTAGCAAACCATTTTCAAAACAAACATGATATGTGTCGTTCCAATTCAGGCGATCCGGTCTATATTTGTATGTTATGCATACCACATAGTAAATCTAGGCTAATAACCGGAATAAGAACGCATAGTATTTTCAAAACCCGATATCATGGTTAGTAGAGGCCGATCTTTGATCAGGCGAGCAGGGGTGCTCACGAAGTGACCTTCCCCAATCATACCCAAGTTCCCGAGCTGAGGCAACTTTGGTGATGATGGACACGTGGCCTTAAGCAACGAGTCAGGGTTTCCTAAATTTCCCAAAATAAAATATTTAGGTGGCGACTCTGTATCTGGCAAAGCAGTCCATATTTGGCACTTCTTTCTAAAAAATCAGTTTTTCAAAACGATTTGCTGGATTTGGACTCTTTGATGATTCATCAGTCTTGCATTGCACTCTGTGAGATTAGATACAGGACCGTGACTTTGAGTCCTGAACTGTGGTGAGCCCAAATGAACAAAACGGGGGGGATTTCCTTCCGGGACGTTCGGGGACGTCTACAGTTTCTGGCGACTCTACTGGGGATTTAGAGAACTGGATTCAAACTCATGATATCTTGTTTTGATTACACTTATGTGTTTCTTTGCATTGCATGTGCATTGGTGAGCCTAGGACACCGTGTTTGCCATCTGCTATTCCTGAACGGTTTGCCGGAGGTTGCGTGCCATAAGGCTGACCGGTTACGGGCTCTGCCAGTATGGGAACACAAACCCCGGTTTTACCGGGGACCGTTTTGACCATTCGACCTAGTGCATATTCGAAATCCATAGTGACCATTCCAAGCTAGGACAGGTTACTTACCCGATAGGCTGTTTGAAACCGCTGTGTGCGTAGTGAAACCCTAGCTCCTGACAAAATAGGACAGGGAAACCCTACCCCAACATAGGGGTGTTTCGGCTCTTATTTGCTTGCTATGTGTTGTCAGAGTGTGTCTCTACAGGTTGTGTGTATCAGTTTGCAAGTCTGAGTATCAGGCCTGCGGGCATCAGTATTTTGGGGCAATTAGTTTTACATGAGGGTATCGGTTTACAGGAAGAATTTTGGGCAGAATTCAGTAGAGAGCACGGTCATTCAGCTTTGCTCATATCTGTTTCGGTGAAATCGGGCTGAGA
Source organism: Camellia sinensis (assembly GCF_004153795.1). Lineage (NCBI taxonomy): Eukaryota > Viridiplantae > Streptophyta > Magnoliopsida > Ericales > Theaceae > Camellia > Camellia sinensis. Next base: position 4,188,239 of record NW_021026182.1, on the reverse strand, counting down.
TGCTGTCTGTTTTCTCTTTTGCTAGGTAGTCTGGGAACCATAGCTTCAGAAGGTTCCGATATCCCCCTGGTACATTGGACTAGTGCTGATAGACTTTGTTAGGTCAGAAATTCAATTTAAGGGCAACCAGTGTTCTTTCGCTGAGGCAAGGCAAAGAAAGGCTAGTCGGGGCTCACCGGTTCATCTGATCCGTGTGAGAACCCGAATATAAAAATTAAGTAAATAATTAAATAATAATATTACAATCTCAAATATTTTGGTGGTGAATTCTAAGGTGCAAATTAAATATTATTGGAGGATCTTTTAATTAATTTTAAACTTAAAATAAATTTATAGTGAAAGTTTTTAATTTAGAGGCAAGATTTATTATATAAAATAAATAAATAAATAAATTTAAGTGCCAAATTAGTAAGCATATTTTGATCTAGTAATAGTTATATTTTATTTAAATTAATGGGTTAGAAAATAAAATAATATTAAGAGATAATAATTTAGGGCCTTTTGTTTAGATATATAAAGTAGCCCTAGGTTGCCTAATACAATATATAACAACACTAGGGTTCCTAATTAACACTATAACAGCAGCCACAGCAGCCACGGGAGAGGGTTTGAGAGAAGGAAAAAAAGAAGAAGATGCTGCAATCAAAGAACTTTTGGGTGTGTTGTGTTGTGTGTGATCATCAAAGGTTAGCCCTCCTAGGTTTTCTTCTCTTCTTTCTTTGTTCTTTATCCTAATAATATTTTTATTTAATTTATTGATGGAGAGATTGTAGGTGCATGTATTTTGTGTATATATATATATGCTGCTAAGAAATCTGAAGAGTAAAATTCATGTAAAAAAAAATGGGTGAAATTCTTAGTTTAAAAATTATGCACAGAATCGTAACTTTAAAAATCAAGAAACCATATCAAACGGATGAATTTTAATCTTGAAAATTTTTAAAGTAGATTAATTACATACTGAATTGTATATCTGAATTTTTTCATAATTTTTGGGAGTCAAAATCCATATAAAAATTGAGGTATTCAAATCTGTACAGGAAACCAGTCCGAAACAGTAAATTCGGGAGTGTTGTTCTTTTGGGTATAAAATCCAAAAATTATCAAATTAGTGTCATTAGAACCGGTTTACGAGACTAGTTTCGTACGTTTTTGGCCTTGCATTTGATTTCTCGTGTATATTAAGAGAACCGTCAATTTCTTTAAAGTGCTGCAGAAAATAACCTGTTTGGATATAATAAATTGTAGAATATTATTTTGATAAGAAAATCAAGTGAAACCAATTGGGTTTGAAACTAGGAATATTAGATCATATCTGGAGGTTATTGGAATTTTTTCGAATAGCGTGGAGTGGGTTTTGTAATTTTCAAAGTTATCGAATAGGTTGGGAAAGCTTGTTTGAAATTCTGTTTTATCTTAAAGTCACAATTAATTAAGTTTTGACCGAAACCCATGTCTTGGGTGATTTTAAACCTTGAAGAACATGAACTTAGGTAATATTTAAGAGTAACGGTGAGTTGGGTTGAGCCGTGTTAGTGTGCTTTAGTTGAGGTTACTTAGTTCCTATTTTTTTTTTTATATTTTTAAATTAGTTGTGACGTGTAGTTTTAATACTTGGTTCAGGGCACTAGTTGGACTTTTACACTCTATTCGAGGATTTATATATTTCGTTTTCAGATGAGTAGTTTCATGCTACGTATTTTTATAAATGTTTCCCCTACCTTGAACTGTGGAAAATTAAATTGTTGTTTTAAGACTAAATTGTTTTTGATAAATTATTATATTAATCAATGAAATCAAATTATTTCTGAAACATGTGTGAACTTGGCATACTGTAAACTATTTGTTTTGGTCTCATGTTTTATAATGATGAACTACCATGTTTTGCGAAACTAATGTGTATTGATTATTGGGACCGTGTGTGTTATTTAGTCCAGGGAAATTATTCCACTGTGTGTGGTGACTCTGGCCACTAGGAAAGATCCGGGTTGGGCCGTGATGACTCTAGTGCTAGCTCAACGATTGTAAGGAAAAGACCTTTAAAAACAACTAGGTGACCTTCAATCGGATCGTCTTTGGAGAAAAGGCCCAGGTGCCACCCTGAGGATGACTCTTAGTTCAGTATTGGATCCGACGGGGCTTAAGCCTTGAGAACTGTGTGACATATTATTTGTTTTCTTGGTACCCAGAAAATTATTGGTGTTCATGTTTATAATCTGTTTTAAGTGGAAAATATCGTTTATCATGTTCTTGCGAGACATGAGTATTTTAAGTGTTGAACTGTGGAACCTTCTTTTTGAAATAGATTGTATTTTACCAAACTGTATGCCAATCTAGTTTCTGTGATATATATCTTATTTTGGAATTGAACCCTGTTTTCAAAACTGTATTTACTATCTATGTTGCTACTCACTGAGCTATCAGCTGACTTAGTTGTTTACCATTTCCAGTGTTAGAAGGACTTAAAAGTGGACTCATGGCGTAGCGGGGACTCAATTGCATGGACCTCTAGGGCATTTATTTAATTTGTTTTAGGTTGCTTTGTCGAGTTTTGTGCATACATTGTGGTTGGGTTTTATTTAGAATTATTTTATTTTGTGGGCGGTTTGTGTTCCATTTAGTATATATATGTTTTTAGGAAGTTGGTTATGACTTGTTTTTCAATTGTGGCATGTCACTGGATTGAGTTTTGATTTATTTATTTCTGGGCTATCATCACATTTATTCTTTATGGTTTTGGGTTCATGTTTAGGCTTACGTGTGCCTTGGGCTAAGTCCCTGTGGGCCACGGCCGGTCATGCTCGAATTTGGGGTGTGACAATCCGTCAGTCGCCTGTCACATCACCTTTGTTCGAACTCAGCAGACCGTGATGGCACAGGGTTCGGAAGAATTTGTGGCCGTGATAGCAGTGTTAAATCAGGGAACTGTCATGCAGGCCGAGACCAGTATTGAAACGCAGCGCCCATCTGGGGGATCTGCCTCACATCCAGCTTTGGGACCCCGGCCGAACTTTGACCCACTTTCGCCAGCTGAAGATTTGCAGGGTCCAGATCCTCGAGAAGGGTTAGCTCAAGCTCGAGTTTTCAGACCCCTGGTGCAGCCTAATGAGAGGGTTTATCCCCTTGATGTTAATGAGCTCGATTTGACCGCAGTGAAAATTGCAAACCTTGAGAAGCAATTCAAAAAGGTACATGGCCTTAACTCCATTCCCGACATTGAGGATGGGTACACCGAGGTTGCCGTACGGCTCCCAGATAGATTCAAAATGCCACATATTGACCGTTTCGACGGGTCTGGAGATCCTATGGTACATATCCGGCTTTTTTTGGATATCCTGAAGCCGATGGGTCTGACTAAGCCACAGAAACTCTCTCTGTATGGAAGAACCCTGTCAGGTGTAGCAGCCACTTGGTATGCCAAATTGGAGGATACAGTGAAGCAAAAATGAGAAGAACTGGCTGAGGCCTTTGTCGATCAGTATTCCTACAATACCTAAGTTGAAATAACCATCTAAGAGCTTGAAGCAACTCGCCAGAACCCAACAGAGCCTTTTGTGGAATTCATTGCGAGGTGGAGAGCAAAGGTAGCACAAATGATAGATCATCGCCTTTCTGAGAGTGATCAAGTGCAGATGATGGTGTGAAACGTCGAGCATGATATGTTGCAAAAGTTGATAGTCGCTCCGCTATTCACTTTCAAAAGTTTGCATGAACTGGGGGTTCAGATCGATAATGCGTTCAACAGTGGGATCATTCCCAGAATAAGTGAAGCGACAAGGAGGGTGATTTCAGGGAGTGCCAATGCTGGTAGTAGTGCTATTCCCAAACTCGCGGAAATCAATACAGTCGCCACAGCCAACCCTTTTGCCAATCCAAGCCTACAAATCGCCGGCCCAGCCCGAGCTCAGGGCAGAACTTTCACCCCTCTCTATATGAGCCTGACTAGCGCACTAAAGTCTTGATGGAAAGAGGGTATCTCAAACCCCTCGACCCTCAACCTCTGCCTGACCCACTCCCAGCCAGACATAACCCCTCCAAGTACTGTGTGTACCATCAGCAGTGCGGTCATGGCACCGACCGTTGCTACCGCCTTCGTCACGAGGTCCAAAATCTCATCGACAACCGGACAATAGCTCCACCTTTAGACCCCAATGACCAAGTACCTCATCCACATCTCAATCTAATCCATACACTGGTCGTTCCTTATGATCCCAGCATATACATCACCTCAGTCCATCTACCCAAGCCTGAGGTGTTTATCCCAGAAAGCATGGACTTATGCATGATGGGTGCATCTGAACCCCAATCATCTCAAACCTGTGAGCCCACCACTTCTGAGTTGATGAGAATGATCGAAGATCTTCAGAGAACTGTGGCAGACTTAGCCTTTGGAATTTTGGCTCCATCATCGACCACATCACAGGCTAGAAGTTTCAATCCAAAAGGCTCCTTAATCTTAGAGCAAGCTGCAACTGAAAAGGGCCAACCTGAAGCCATCTCAGATCTGGGTGTTGGTGTGTCGATAACAACTGGGCTCCGCTCGGATATAGCAACCCGATCCTTTGATAAAGTGGAGGCCAGTGGTAAGAACAAGGTAGGGGTAGACATTGATCCCCATGAACACCTTATGTGGGCTGTTGAGGCTTTAAAAGCCGAAGGACTGAACAAACAGTAAGTGATTGCAGTTGTTGCAAAGGCTGTGGATGACACTTTCGCCACTCAAGTTGGGGGCAGTCTGAATCAAAGGGAAAACTGGGAGAAGGGCCGTTATACCAGAGACGATCCTGTTAGCTCTAATCCTCCACTCAGAAGAGATCAGCAAGCCAGGCCAGCACCTGCTAATCTCTTTTCTGGTGCGCCCAGCAAAAATCCACAAACCTTGAAGTACCAACCCCGAGGTCGGAGGGTCTTCCATGCCCTCTATATGCCTTTGTCCAAAGCTCTCTGAATTCTTGTTGGATAAGGCCATCTCAAACCCCTTGAGCCTCGGCCTCTCCCAAACCCTCTTCCGGCTACACATGATGCTACCCAGTACTGCGCGTACCATCAGCAAACTGGCCATACTACCGACAACTGCTTTCGTTTTCGCCACGAAGTACAAGATCTGTTTGACAACAGGGTTGTCCTCCCGCCAAGCTCTGCAAAGTCTATCGGCGCTGGATCGGTGAACTTGGGGGATAATGTAAGTATGTGATCAGGGGATAAACCATCTGCGGGCGGTGCTCGATTAACTCCAGACGTGGGAATAGCACGCACTGTTCTGAGCAATATGCAAACACCAGTTTTTGTGCTTTCTAACTTGGGTATTGAGTCAATCTTGTTGTTTTGTATAGAGTCAGTCTTTTTGTTTTGGGTCTGTCTTGTTGTATCGAGTCAGTCTTGTTTTGTTGGAGTCGGGTGATTTTAGGGGTGTTACCTCGGACATCACTTGCTTGTTTTGTGTTTGTCTTTTTGTTTTCTTTTGAGTCTGTTTCTGCCTTGGAGCCAGTTGTGCCAACAGATTCTGATTGAAATAGCAGTGATTTTCGCACTTTTGTGTTTGCTTCTGCCGTGTGCTAGTTGTGCCAGGATTTGAATGAAACGGCAGTGCATTCCACCTGCTCTCTTGTGCCTTGAAATTATTGCATTGACCTAAGCTTTTCAAAACTTTTTTTGAACATTGCGGTGAAAACGAAGAGGAAGGAATTCCTTGGGTTTTGCAAAAATTTGATCAATTGAGAGAAAGAGAGGCATGCTAAGCCCTTAATGAATGAAATCATACTTATTAGTGTGAGTACTGGGAAGGATCCTGGCTTGATCCAAATTAGTTCTACACTGTCTTCAGCGCGAGCGACTGGTCGCTTTCTTAAAAGATTTCAAAAAAATGTTTTGCGCGGTCCTGCGAAGACCTGTGTGGAATCTCTCTTGAGATTGTGCAACCTAGGATCGCTCTCAGCCTCGAGACTCCGCCCGTCTTGATTTCAAAACTTGAACTTGGATTCATAATGTTCAACGGTCAACTACAATGTAAGGCCTGTGTGGCCGGATCAAAAGCAGCCCGTGAAGTAGCAGCGACAAAGTCAGATCAAGAAGCTTGCGAAGCTAGATCAGGAGCACCCCTCGAACTAGGGGCAAAAGAATTTCAAATGTACTCGAAGAGTCAAAGATGAAGATCAGCGAGAATGCCAAATCCTAGAAGGGAGAAAAGAAGAAAGTATTGGTGAAGGACAACCAAGTTCCTATCCACAACACTAGGGGCAAATTCAGTCCCCCATTGGACAGACTCCTACATCATCAGCGAACAACAGCCATTCTCCTGGATTCAGATGGCTTCGAGATCTCAAACCATTCCATATGGACAAAAGTTACACTTTTACCCTTGAGAGGCTCGTTGGGCCGAAAACCCGGAAGGGCGACCCAGGCAAAAATTAGAGCAAGAAAAGAAGGAAAAGAAAAAAAAAAAAAAAAAGAAAAAATGCAAAAAAAAAAAATGAAGAAAATGCAAAAAATGAAGAAAAAACTGAATTGAAAAAAAAAAAGAAAAGAAAAGAAATAAAAAAATTGGAAAGAAAAGAAAAATAGAGCTCGCAAGGTTGAGAACCCAGAAGGGCGGGCTTGACAAAAGTTAGAGCACAAAAGGAGAGGTTAATACCCGAGTGTACCTTAAGCCCCGAACTACGTAAGGCTTGATTCCCATCTTTGGGATACGTAGGCAACTTCATTCTGAAGTCTAGCCATAAACACTTCCAAATCGATTGTGCCCATGTAATGGTTTTGATCATTTTTTCCTTCTCTGTATCCGAGAGTCTGGTTGTGTTCGTCGCTCTGAGGACTGACTACAATGCGCTGCGGTGCCGTTCAAACAAGGGGCAACTTTTCGTTGCCATTCAATGCGCTGCAATGCTGTTCAAACAAGGGGCAACTTTCCGTTGCCATGCAGCTCCCCTCAAGCAAGGGGCAATTTTCCTTCGAATCTGAGGTTGTGCATCTCGAGAGTGGGTTCTATGCTCATTAAGCTGTGGCTGTTTGCAAAAACAATTTTTGAGAATTTTTACTAAGGTTGACTGATTTTCTCTCGAAAACTATTCCATTTTTCCAAAACTGGACCTTTTTCTTGGACCCAAAAAAGGAAAATTTTCAGTGCTCATAACCTAACTTGCATGATTTTAAATCAGAAAATCGAACAAGCGTGTTAATCTAACTTTCATTTTGGTTAAAATTGTTTTAGTAAAAAACCAAAAGAAAAAAAAATGGTCAAAATAATGAACTAGGGGCATAGTTTGAGTCGGGTGTTCTGTTTTTTCCCCTTTATCAACGCATTTGTCAGAAAGGGCACCATACTTGCCAGAAAGGGGCACAATGGAAGCTAACCGCAAAAAGGGTAGAAAGCTCTCACATCCTCCAAGCAACGAGGTATCAAGCCAAGTGCGAAACACAAACGGGAATGGATCGAGATATTCCACTCCTTTGTTTGGACACATCTGATTACATCCAAACTCCCCCGCGGAGCATCGTCAACCGATGTCAACTGCAGATGTGCTACACACCCAGTTGTAGCGCAACCCCTTTGTGGGAAAGTTCATTGTTGTAAGCAGAAGGAAGAATCTAGCAGAATGCTAGGGGAATGAGCCCGCAATTTCTTGTTTATCCATCAACCACCCAAGGGAGGGATAAAAAATGAGAGATTAAAGAATAGAGAGATGTGCGCTGAGAGAAAAAGTGAGGAAAAGGGTTTTGTGAGAAAAACAGAGCCTGAGGGCCGAGTGATGTGAGAATCACAAATGAGAAAGGGTGGGAAACAATACTCGGAGAAACTGGCTCCTCGTGCAGCGAGAGGTCTCTTACCTTTGTAACACAGCTGAGTGTTGTATTTGTGTGTTTTCATTTGTCTCAATTCTTGTTTTGAGTCATTGGAGTGTCAATAGATGTGTTTAGGTTGTTTTATCTTGTTTTTTCTTTGATGAGTTGAGTTTAGGCTGTTCTACCTTTGTTTTCCGTTTTTGAGTTGTTTTGGCTGTGGTCAGTTGTAGGCTCAATACCCGGTCAAACACTCATCTCTCAATTTCAAAAACGAATCATTTTGTACTCAGAGTGCCATGCCATTCTCCAGATTTGTGCAAAATAGAATTGGTTCTTTCATAAAACAACAGGGTTCAACCCAGGTCATGTAAGAACAGTAAAACCAGGACCTATCTGAAGCTATGTGGGTTCCAGACTGCAAAGCCAAAGAAAAGAGGGAAAATTTGGAGCATCTGGGTTTGTTCCAACTTCTACAGGTTTCGTTTTGCATCCTGTCTTTTCAGATCAGACTGTCTATTCAAAATGAGCTGTGTGCCGAATAAACCGAATACTGTGTTATGAGCTGCGTGTTCAGAATGAGCAATGTGCTGATATGAACTGTGTGTTTAAAGTGAACAGAATACTGTGTTGACTGTTTCACTGTCTCAAGCCAGAATGGCGATCAAAAGTGCTCTCCCTGAGTACCATTCCCCGTCAGAGTTATCTTGGCTTTTGTTTGTAATGAGGGAAAATTTGTGAATAAGATCAGAAAGAAAAGCGACATCCGTGGCTTTTACATGTAGAGATTACCGCTTGTCCACAAGAAATCATTCTACCATTCTTCCACTCGTGTGGGACGTATTTGGATTTCGAATCCACCTTTCCACCTTTCACGTGAAACGTGTTAGGATGTGACGTTTACCTGGTTTAAACCTTCCCTCTCTCCGTATGAAATACGTTGAGACACGCTTGTTGGTTACACCATTATTTTTCTCCCTGGTTAAAACCTTCCCTCTCTCCGTATGAAATACGTTGAGATACGCCTGTTGGTTACACCATTGTTTTTCTCCCTGGTTAAAACCTTCCCTCTCTCCGTATGAAATACGTTGAGATACGCATGTTGGTTACACCATTGTTCTTCTCCCTGGTTGAAACCTTCCCTCTCTCCGTATGAAATATGTTGAGATACGCCTGTTGGTTACACTATTGTTATTCTCCCTGGTTAAAACCTTCCCTCCCTCTGTATGAAATACGTTGAGATACGCCTGTTGGTTACACCATTGTTTTTCTCCCTGGTTAAAACATTCCTTCTCTCCGTATGAAATACGTTGAGATACACCTGTTGGTTACACCATTGTTTTTCTCCCTGGTTAAAACCTTCCCTCTCTCCGTATGAAATACGTTGAGATACGCCTGTTGGTTACACCATTGTTATTCTCCCCGGTTAAAACCTTCACTCTCTCCGTATGAAATACGTTGAGATACGCCTGTTAGTTACACCATTGTTTTTCTCCCTAGTTTAAACCTTCCCTTTCTCCGTGTGAAATACGTTGAGATACGCCTGTTGGTTATACCATTGTTATTCTCCCCGGTTAAAACCTTCTCCCTCTCTGTATGAGATATGGTTAGGTATGCCTGTTAGTTACGCCACCTTCACAACTTTCACATGAAACGTGTTAGGATTTGTGTTCATTTTCCTGCACTCGTATGAAACGCGTTTGGGTCTCATAGTTCACCCTTTCCTTCTTTCGCGTGAGACGTGTTAGGTTGTTGATTCACTCGGTTAAAGAGATCAAGTGCGCCTGGTGTTCACACCATCTTTCCTCATTCATTTTGTGTATCTATCGCACTCATTCACTTTGTACATCTAGCGCACACTTTCATTACGATTGTGGTACAGTCTCATACCTTTCTCTTGTATCTCAGGATGCGTGAAGCGCGGCCCTGGACGTGTTTTATCTCAGGACGCGTGAAGCGCGAGCCCAAGCGGTTTCGGACCTCTTCTCACGATTTCAACGTGGTTTGAGTGTTCCTTTCCTTACACGATTTCAGCGTGTTTGGAATTTATCCTAGGTTGCGTTGTAGACGCGCTGGGCGGGTTGTTTTTGGACCTCTTCTCATGATTTCAGCGTGGTTTGAGTGTCCTATTCCTTACGCGGTTTCAGCGTGTTTGGAACTTATCCCAGGTTGCGTTGTAGACGCGTTGGGTGGGTTGTTGGACCTCCTCTCACGATTTCAGCGTGATTGGAGCCTCTCCTTCCTCACACGATTTCAGCGTGTTTGGAATTTATCTTAAGTTGCGTGGAACGCGCTCCTGATTGATTTTCTTTGTTCTTCCTCCACTCACGAGTCCAACGTGGTTAGAGTGTGTTCACCCTTTGCCTCCATTGTACTCTCTGTTGCATCGCATCTATTATCTATTGTATCACATCTGTTACATCCATTGCATCATATCTGTTTTATCGTCTGGTTTAGGAGACCTTAAATCCTCTAAAGGTGCAATTCCTTTGGTGTTTTTCGTACCCGAACGACTTCCGGCGGTCTGGTATAGCCACCTGCCTGTATTTTTAGTGAGTTCCTAGAAGACCAACTGAGACGGTGGAAACTAGAGTTCGAATGGCTCTTGCCTAGAATGCAAAGGTTCGGGATTTCCGAGACTAAAGTCTGGTTTATATACTTAGGGGTATATCCTCGGCTTTAAATTTGTATGGCAGCCCCATAGATTGAGATAGCATATGTATGCGCTTCAATTCTGGATACCGAATCAACCTAGTCTGTCACCCTGTTGGAGAATAGGGAAAGCTGCAACAATAGTCAGGGAGAAAAGTAGTACCTATGGTTCAACTGAGAAGAAGGGGAAGATTCCCACAACAGCATGAGGTAGGACATTGCCGAGGTAAGTCATTGCCAATTGCCCCTGTAAGGTATCTCCCTTTTCCTAGCTATCACATTGCATTTTAGTCATTACAGTGCATTACATAAATCCTGAATTTTCAAACCGACTTCGCATAGCGTATAAGTCCAATTTTCAAACCGGCTTCGCGTAGCGTATAAGTCCAATTTTGAAACCGGCTTCACGTAGCGTGTAAGTCCAATTATCAAACCGGCTTCACGTAGCGTATAAGTCCAATTTTCAAACCGGCTTCGCGTAGCATAAAAGTCCAATTTTCAAACCGGCTTCGCGTAGCGTGTAAGTCCAATTATCAGGCCGACTTCGCGTAGCGTATAAGTCCAATTATTAAACCGGCTTCGTGTAGCGTATAAGTCTAATTTTCAAACCGGTTTCGTGTAGCATATAAGTCCAATTATCAAAATCTTTATGCATATCAGTTTGCATCCTGCCCCTGAACTACGCTGGTCTGATTCCTTGCAGAGGGATACGTAGGCAGCCTATGGGCGCAACAATTTATTTGTCTGTACTTTGTTTGTTTGTCTAAGTCTTCGGCCTTGCCAAAAATGGGTCGTCTCTGGGCTTTGATATTCACTCCCGTCATGTATGACTTCCGAGTTCTGTCAAAGAGGGGCAACTGTAGACACCCCATTTTTGACCGACCTTTAGACTCAGATGTCACTAGTTAAGCGCTCAGTGATGTTGCATATTGTGCTCGTTCTGAGGTTTCGGAGTCTCGGCTGTGAGCCTTGCCTCTGGACTTCAGGGCTCTTTTGTGCTTTGCCTCAGTTTGCGAACCGGGTCCTGTTTTCTCCGTTTTCTCTTCCCGAAGGGAAGAGAGGTCTCGTAGACCATGTCTCAGTGGCCGTAGGCTACGATTCGTGGTCGTAGGCCATTTTTCCCATTTGGAGCCCAGTTTCCAATTTTCGGAGCCGTCGGCCGTGTGCCTCGGTTCGGGACCGCTTAACTACCTCCGTTTGCTCCGATTTTTGGCACACGCCTTATTTCCTCCCTTTAGAGAGACACTGTGGCCCGCGAGACCACCTTCGTGGTCATACGCCACTTCCGGTGCCTAACAGTCTGCTTTCGAGGCCCCGAACCGTGCGTTTTGGCTCCCGAACCTTCGTTTTGCATCCGTTTTGGTCCATTTTTGGTAGAGACCCTATTTTCATTGTCGGGAAGGTGGTAGGATGGTGGCTGGCCACCTTTTCCCCTGAAAAACCAATTTTCTCATTTTCTCTCTCCAAAGCCGATTTTTCTGACAGAAAAGCTGGTTTTTCTCACTTTTGAGCCACATTTTCTGGCTTTTCATACCACCATTGTGATCTACTCATCTGGGAGGCCATCAATATGGTAGGCCGACCAGTTTTCTCTTCTTGACCCTTTTGAACCTTGCTTGAAAGCTAGTTTCTCTCTCCTAGGTCACATTTTCTGGTTTTTCTCTACACAGCTGTGTTACACTCATCTGGGAGGCCACCTTTCTGGGGTGGCCGGCCAGAAAATTTTGTTGACCCTTTTGACCCCTGGTCAGCCGACCAGGGGGGGTGGCTGACCGGCCACTTGAACGGGCCGGCCTGCTTCTTACTTTTTGCTTTTTCTGAGTGTAGTCCAACTGTGCCAGCTGGAGACCATTTGGTGTATCCTCCGTACACGTGTATGGAGGATACTTGGGACCTTTTTGGATATTTTTTGGCTTCATATCAAAGGGTTGAACATTTTTTCTTAAGGCATATAACCTCCCTCCTCCATTGTCACTATTCCAAGCTCCAAAACCCTAATTTTCTTGGTCCATTTGCACTACAACCCTTAGCACCACACCTCCATCATCCATTCCAGCACCTTGGAATTCATTTGCAGAGGTTGAAAGCTCACCAACTTGGTCCAAAAGCTGCTGGAGGTCGGCTCTTCAAGGGTAAGTGTATATTTCCCTTAAACTTACATTTTTTTGCTTCATTACTTAGCTTCAGTTGCAAGTATTTTTGGGCTTTGTCATAAACTAAAAAGTGTCATATTTTGAACTCCTCTTCAACTTTGTTTAAGGACACATTGCTGTTTGAGGTCATCTACTTCCCCTTACTCTCTATCTCTCTTTTAGGGCTATTTTTGCATCATACTTTAGCCTTACTTGTGAATATTTTCGAAATTTGTTATAAACTGGAAAACGTCTTGTTTTGACCTCCTCTTTAAGTTTTCTTGAGGTCACTTTTCTGTTTGGAGTTATCTCCTTCCTTGCATGCTTCATTCCTTCATATTTAGGGCTATGCATTAGAGCATTTGCATTAGACTTGTTTTGGCCTCTTAGCTACTGAAATCTAGGAGATTTTTAGTGGCTTTGATGAGGTTTTGAGCTTTGAAATCATAGAGGGGTGACCCTCTCACCCCTCATTTTCTTTACTAGCATCATTGGCTTTCCAAAGGGGCTCTATTTTGCATGCATTAAAGTCACTTTTTGGACCCAATTTTGTGGGTTTTAAGGTCTGCCTTAGGTCTGTCCGGGGCCCTTTTGATCATATTTTATGTCTATAGTGCATGTGTAGAACAATTCCATTCAAGGCCTTTTGAGGGGGCCTTTTATCGTATGCTTCCTTGACTGATTTCAGGGCCAATTTTGTGAGTTTTAGGGCTGTCATAACTCATTTCTAGAGTTGGTTTGGTCATGCTAAGTGTCTATCTTATATGTGCTTAACAACCCCTTGAATGGCCTTCCAAAGAAGCCCCTCATTTTTGCATGCATTGGCTGCATTTCAGTGATTATTTAGGCATATTTTGACATGTTTTATTCATTATTTTTGGCTGGTTTGATGAGTTCTCATTTGCTTCATATACATGCCATGTAAACCATGCTTGCTAGCCAATGTTGCATGCTATTTTAGTCCATCATGTTAGCATCTTTTGGCCATGCTCTAAACTAGAAATGTGCATGTTTTGGGACTGCTTTGGCTCTGTCTTTTGACTTCATGATTAAATAATGCTTGCTTTGTATACTTATGGTTCAATACATGTGCCTAGTTTTGAGTTTCGTGACTTATTCCATACATCGAGTACCATATTTCCATGTTTCGGGATCATTTGGCATCATGTTTTAGTACTAGAAATTACATGTTCATAGGCCATATTTTCATCCCTTGCCATGCTTTGGTAGAGTAGCATTTGATGCCTTAGGTTCGGTCCTCAGTATGCGTGCATGTGTGTACACATTTCGGTTGTCTCATTTTCATCTAATGGCCACTGACGTGAGTGTGGCTGAGGTCCATTCATGTTGGTGTAAGTCCATCGTGCATTGTGTATGCCATTTCATAGCATTGCGTATGCTAGGTTGTATGTTAATCGCATTGTGTATGCCATCTCATTTGCATCGTGTTTGGGATAGGAGTTAGCCCAAGCACGGGAAACGAGGTACACTTCATACTCCGAGTGACGGAACATGTCTCAATTCCCTGTCGCCGACACTCCGGATTACCCATGATGTAGTTTAGGTCTTGTTGTGTTTTCATGTGCATTCATTTCATATTGAGTCGTGCAATTTGACTCCTCGGCCATTATGCATCGATATGCGTGATTGGTGGCACGAGGATCGAGGACTACACTCTCTGAAGAGTAGTCATGCATACATATGTGAAATACTTTGCCATGCCCCTTTGTTGCTCTCTGTTGCAGTAAATCAGAAATCAGCGGCCTTCTGGAGCGTTGCGCAATATTCCAAGAACAATTGCAAACAGAGGCAAACTAGGTCATCGTAATGGATTTCTACGCAAGGCAACTCTAGCACGGATCATTCATCATTTGGAACAGAGCTGAGGCGGTCCATGGATTTGCGTACTAACTTGCCTGCTTTCCTAGATTAATTTGTTAATTAATTAGGATTTTGCATTTATTCGGACTGTACTATTTATTCAGACTGTATTATTCGGACCCTCCGAGCGAGGGCACAATTGTAATAAGTGTGTGTGTGTGTGATGTATGTCTTCCAACCCCACGTCTTTCTCCATTTTATTTACCTGCTTATGATGGTTAGATCATGGCATGTTTCAATTGGCATATTTATGCTTGCATGTTTGCATCATTCATCTGTCTTGCATGCACCAGGCTCGGCGCATCATACTAACTGCATTTGTATTTCAATTCCAAGTTGAATACTTGTTAGTTGTAGCATTTCACATGCCATCCTTAGAATAGCCGAGCCTACTATAGTTGCATTTTGCATGTGTTGCATTAAGCATTTCTATATATCTAGGATCATGCAGGATTTCTAACATAGCTTTTGTTTTGGCTTGGAGTACTTGGTAAATTTTATGCTTTAGCATCCTTGCATGCGTGTGAGTGACTACCATGATTGCATGCTTACCACGAGGCTATGTGCTTATGTGATATAACTGCCTGAACGCCTGTGTGTGAAGGTTGGGTTATTTGAATTGGAATAATTCATTAAAATGTGAGTTTTAAATCCACTGGATAGTGGCAAAATCATGTTTTCTAAGCCCACCTGAGGGTGGCAAAATCTACATTTTAAGCCTACTCGCGAGTAGCAAACCATTTTCAAAACAAACATGAGATGTGTCGTTCCAATTCAGGCGATCCGGTCTATATTTGTATGTTGTGGGTACCACATAGTAAATCTAGGCTAACAACCGGAATAAGAACGCATAGTGTTTTCAAAACCCGATATCAAGGTTAGTAGAGGCCGATCTTTGATCGGGCGAGCTGGGATGCTCACGAAATGACCTTCCCTAATCGTACCCAAGTTCCCGAGGCAACTTTGGTGATGACGGACACGTGGCCTTAAGCAACGAGTCAGAGTTTCCTAAATTTCCGAAAATAAAATATTTAGGTGGCGACTCTGTATCTGGCAAAGCAGTCCATGTTTGGCACTTCTTTCTAAAAAATCAGTTTTCCAAAACGATTTGCCGGATTTGGATTCTTTGATGATTCATCGGTCTTGCATTGCACTCTGCGAGATTAGATACAGGACCATGACTTTGAGTCCTGAACTGTGGTGAGCCCAAATGAACAAAACGGGGGGGATTTCCTCCCGAGACGTTCGGGGACGTCTACAGTAGGATTCTTCATTTATATATTCCATAAAAAAATTAAATCGGTTCAATAAACGTAATTTGCTCAATTTATCTTATTTTTCACAAAAGAAAATAAAAATGGATGGCTTATTTTTAAAAATACACGTACTGTCCAAATTGGTAGCACCTGCTCTAATTGCTGTCCTCTTCATTCTGTTCTCAAGGAGCTGATTAGGAAGCCACATGTAAATTCTGTTTTCCTGCATAGTATCACTCATGTCATGAATAGCAATATTCCTAGCTGATGGAAATTACAATGAATATTTTTTTCTTTTATGTAAATTCACTTTCATTTGCTGTGCATAAATAATGATTAGATGGTTATGTGGAGCATCATGATTGGTAATAAAGTAATAATTTATATAAAAAGAGACCATAACCATAAGATTCTTTAGGCACATGTGATGTAAATTAAGTTTTGTTTTTAATGTTATGATATCTTGTTAAGTTAAGTTTGTGAGTGGATATAACTTTTTATGCTTCATGCTTTTGCTAGCTATAGGAGGCTCCAAGGGAAAATTGGAAGTGAGTGGATATAACTTTTTAAGTATGTCTATCCAATTAATCTGAAACCAATAGTAAATGACCTAAAAAAAAAAAAACAGAGAGCATAGTTTTGTTCTGTTAACACTATTGGATGTTTGCCCTTCTGTTCAGTCATAGGTTGCTCTTGAAACAGCTTGTTGCAATGGAGGTTATTCAGTGGATGACTTCATGGAATACATTCAAGGATAAATTTGAGAATGAAAAGAATATGCTTGGTGGTTCTTTAGGTAACAGAGCAGCTGAAGATTTGAGACAGAGAGTAATAGAACATGTAATCTTTCACTCATGTTCAATTATATATTTGAATTATATGTTGCAATGGTTTATCTACAAGACATTATTGTTTCTTGCAGAACATCCTTGTTGTCTCAAGGTATTACTGAAGGATTACCTTGGCGAGACTTGCTGAGTTGCTTTGTCTCATTGTTCAGGTATGAGAATACTTAATTGTGGTATAGTCATTATCAAATGTTTGTAATATAATCATATAAATTTTTTCCATATTAATTTTTTTTTTATGAGAATACTTCATTTTGGATGTTTTTCTAGATTCTAACTTTTCTTATTTTATTTGTAGGTGACTTCCAAAAACGATCAAGCATAAGGCTGATGCTTCAAAACCATATATATTCCTTCCTGTTGTAGAAAAATATTTTGGATTCCTTCATTGATTTTCCTTTTAATTTTTGTTCAATTACTTATTGGTTTTCAATGAATGGATGTTTAAAACTTGTCTCAATTAATGTTTTAAATGGAATGATTGTAATGTTTGGGATTGAGCAGGAAAATATGATGAATTTTAATGCTATATTTAGGTTGGGTTGAATGAATTTTGTTCAATATTGGATCGAATGTTTATAAACAAAAATTGATTGTGCAAAAAAAAAAAAAGAGATTCAGCGACTAACTAATTAGTCGTTGATTGTTTAATGTCTTTTGGCGACAAAATATTTGGTTGAGAAAAGTTTTGGCGACTAAATAATTGGTCGCCAAATTCTACACTTTTGCGACTGAAATCATTAGTCGGCAATTCTTTACCTTTTGGCGACTAAATTATTAGTTGGCGATTCCTCAACTTTTGGCGACGAAAACAGTTGCTCGCCGATTTTTTGCTTTTGGCGACAAACATATTTGGTCAGGAAAATATTACTTTTCGCGACCAAAGTGTTTTAGCGACTAAATGAATTAGTATCCTATCCGATCCAATTTACAAGTCTTGTTTTGTATTGTATGACATATTTTGTTGTAAATTTTATATTTGTTGTCTAAATATCAATTTATATTGTCAAAATAAATAATAAAAATTAAGTAGTATTGAATCAAATAGACTAAGAAAAACAAACTAGGAAACAAACATTCAAATGTTGCGGTAATTTAAGAAAATTAAATAGTCGGAAAAACAAAATTAGCTTTAGCGGAGTCTAAGAAGGGTAAGATGATTGTAACTTTATCCTAATTTCTAGAGAAATTATTTTTGTGACTCGAATCCGCTCCACCAGGGATGCTAACGACAAACCTTATCATTCGACTAAGCTACTCTTTTGAGTTCTTAATCTATTTTCATATCCAATTTTGTTAAATATTTTTTCTTCACTTTTTATGCATTATTGTACATTGTAAAGTATTTTGTTATAGAATTCTTCTTCTTCTTCACCTTCTTTTTTGATAAAATACAGAACTTTTACCATCGAGTTTTCTATTGCATAATATTATACGTACATTTTACATAAAGTATTATATTTTTCACAATATCTTCACTTCTTTTTAATAAAATATAGGTTTATTTTGTGTATACTTTATAAGAAATATTTATTTAAATTAAATTATTATGTAATTTGTTTTTTTGGGTAAGATCTTACGATTCTCGATCCGATTCTACGATCCGATCCTATAAACACCTCTAATAATTTAACGTAAGATCCAAATTTTAACAACCTTGCTCTGTGCTCAATTCAATTCCACAACTGCGACGACAATTTGACAATTCCATAAGTTTTTCTTTGTTTGGCAGCCTTTCAATATCCCAACCCATACACCAAGGGAATTTTTATTGTCAAGTTGTTTCCAATTTTTATATTTGATTAAGCGCATCCTCATGAATAGCACGAGGCCACTTTGCACTCATTTCCAAAGTCAACTCCTTGATTGGGGCATCGTGTTTACAACTGAAAGTCAACTCCTTGATTGGTTTCTGTCACGTGAAGTGGTGTGATTGGAGAGGCGATTGCTGGTGCAGGTTATTAGCGATGGTGGCCTGATGTGGTAATTGGTGAAAGGCAATGGGTGGTGAAGGAACAATTTTTTTTTCCCCTAAAAAAGAAAAACTACAAATTTTTTGAAGTGAGCAAAATTACTAAATTTTATAAACTTTTTACAAGTTTTTTGAAAATGAAAGTAGATATAAAATAAGTTTCTATTTACAATTTTTATGTTTAATTTTTTTTTTTATAAAAATAAACCAAAGAAAAAAATGTAAACATAATGACATTTATGCTTTTTATTGAAATATGAACACCAAAAAGAAGTGAAGAAAAGATGAATATGTACTCTAAAAGAACAATGATATACATAAAAATAAAATTTATTATTACTACTCAAAATGATAAAATCCATACATGAAATCCACGGGATTTGTTTGTGAAGGCTTGAATACAAGGAAATTTAACCATCAAAAGTCATGCATGTCAAATGACAGGTAAAATTGCACTCATCGCAATAATAAACCCAGTGATTTGGGTTTCTTTCTTCCTCGCAAACATCACAATAGAACTCATTCGACTCTTCAACATCCCTGTCAACATTAGTGCTGATTTTGAATGTGTGCCTATGATACTTGTACTTAAACGTCTGCGGCAACAAAGCACAACCCAGATGACATCCAACAGAGCCCTCTGGATCACACACATAACAGCTATAACTCGCATTTTTTCCAGACTCCCCACAAGCCATGCACTCAAACTCTACCCAATACGAAAAAGGATTGAGCATGATAGTGAGTGGGTGTTCATGGCAGTTGTGGTGAACAATTGAAGGCAATAGACCACACCTCAGATTGGTTTCAAAGAGGCACTCAGCACACTCATCGAAGCTTTTGTCGTTGGCTTGGCAGCTTTCGCATCTGTGAATCTCTGGAAAAGCGTATTTGTGAGGGAGGGATTGTAGAAAAGGAGGTTGTTGGTGAGGCTGGAGTTGTTTCTTGTCGATTGATAACTCTGCACATAATTTGTGTGCAAATAAGGAGCAATCGGAATCGCTGCATCTGTAGTAGACTTGATCGGAATCAGAGATGGGTTGTAGGCATCCCCCACAAGTAATACCAGTGACAAAATTTTCATTGGCGTAAGATAGAGTGAATTCATGATAGTGGGCATCTACCTCTTCTTCTAGCCATTCTTGTCCCTCATCATCATCATCGCGATCTGTTTTTGTGTCTAGTAGTGGTTTTTTATTCAGGCCATTGTTTCTTCTCACCCATTCATGGAAATCCAAGCAGATATTGGTTTGATGATACGCTGCTGCAATGTACTGCACTGCATCGGCAAGCTTGCTATCCTTGACATATTCGGTGGTGTCGATTACAAGCGTCGGCACATGTCTCATGTCATAGTCAAAGTTATTGTAGAGTTCCGACAAGATATTATTAAGATCATCCCATGTTGAGGGCTTGTACCAAAATGGCATTTCTTCTGATTCGGATCGATGTTCGAGCCACTGCTTCCATTCGTACCTGTCTCGTGGAATGCACTCGACGATGACTAGGTGGGCCTTTGTAGATGCCGACAGTTGGAGCAGCTTTTCTAGATGGGCTTCATGGTGGAGAGATGAATCGATGATGAGTTGATGCCCCATTCGTAGTTGCCCCATTCGTAGTTGGATAGAAGCGATTTCGCATAGGATGCCGAAGGATAGGTTGTTGAGGCGTTCGGTTTCGGTGGTGGTGGTAGTGGTGGTTGGTGGAGGCGGTGGAAGATCCTTCTGGGCAATGCAGCGGCGGACATCATCATCGGCAAGGAGAGGGCAGTTTAATGCCTTTGCCAATTTCTGGGCCATGGTGGTTTTGCCTGTACAGGGGTGGCCTTTCATTGCTATGATCAACTTTAATTTTCTCATCTCTTAGTGGTGGTTAGTTTTTTCTTTCTATCTGTCCCTCTTTCTATACACTGGAGAATTTGGATTGTAAAGAGACTCGTTCACAGAGGGAGGAAGTCAACATGACAAAATGTTATAGTTGACTTTTTCTTCTCATGTGCTTTACGAAATTGAGCTTGGAAAACGGTTTAATTTACTACTACATTGCAGAAATATATATTTAAAAAATACTACAACAACATATAGAATTATATAAATAAATAAATAAGAATTTGCCGTGTCGTAACATATTATGTGCATGTTTTTTTGGGTCATTGTGGTTTCATGAATGAGTACACTACAAGAATGAAGACAAATTGCAACCAATGGATGTGTATGTGTTTGTTTATAAGTTGGTTTGGTATGTGCATGTGTTTGTTTCAAGTTGGTTTGTTTCACAATTGACTTTTTGAGTATTTTTTAATTTTTTAATTAAAATATGAAATGTAAAAAATTTTTGTGTATGTGTTTGTTTATAAGTTGGTTTGGTATGTGCATATGTTTGTTTCAAGTTGGTTTGTTTCACAATTGACTTTTTGAGTATTTTTTAATTTTTTAATTAAAATATGAAATGTAAAAAAATTTAAAAATTTTGAAAAAAATGTGTACCAAACAAAAAAATAAAATAGAAATGAATATTTAACCTTTTGTTTATTATTTTAAAAATTATTAATTTTTTTAACTAAACTATTTCTAAACGGCTTTCACGATAAATGAAATTCTTCTCCTAGACTAAAAAATAAAAATAAATAAATAAAATTGCCGAATGGGCCTTATAGTTGGAAGAATTGTGGTTTATTTTACGGGCAGTTACAGATCGGTCCCATTAATTAGACTTATTTACTTACATGTTTTAATTCATAAATTTATTAGTGTAAATTTGTTGTTCAGACTGATAAATTTATTACTATAAATTTATTCATTAATATCCATCATCAATACTCATATTACTCACTCATTTACAAGAATCCACAATCCTCTTATACATATACAAAGAACAAGAGAAACTACTAAATTTATCACTGAAAAATAAATATGAATTTGAAACAAAGGAGGCGGTGGTAATATGATGGTTGTGTAGATCGGCGATGAAGTGTAGATCTATGACAGTAAAGTGTAGATCGGCGACACTCAAGTGCAAATATACGACGATGGTGGAGATAATTGGTGAATGATGACAACATCCAAATAACGACAGTAGTGGTAGAACAACAATATATGGAAGAGGTAGGCAAACAACAATGGAACAATGGCTGAATGATGACAAGGAACATATCAACTATGGCAAATAGCAACATATGGAAGAACGACACAGATGAAAGGTCGTTCGCAGAGGTTATCAAAGGAAATCAACCCAGATTTACACTGAAGACAACTATCAGAGTAGAAGAGATAGGCAATGGGTGGCTCTATGAGAGCATGATTATGAGACTCAGAATGGATCATACTATTTTGCAGGTGAAAAATGAACTCATAAAAGGTAGAGAGCAGAATGTGTTGGTGAGATAAGAAGGAGGGCGGGATGTGTTTCTCTCATTCCCCTCCAAGGAAGACTTGATGAGCAAAAAGTCTCTAAATGTGGATTGGTTCCATGACTGGTGTGAGTATATCACAGAGTAGAGACCAAGCATGCATCTTCAGCAAGAGAGGCCTGTTTGGATCATTTGCTACGGGGTACCGCCTAATCTATGGAACTCAAATACCTTTAGAGAGATAGGAAGACTATGGGGGGAGCTAGTATTCTTAGATGGTGATATCGGTACATCCAAATCATTTCGATGTGGAAGATTCAAAATAGTTACAAATGTTATGGATTCGATAAGTACAAGCATCAACCTGGAGTGCAAAGAAGAGTTTATCCAATAAGAGTCTTTGAAGAGCAGACTGTAGAGGATGTTAGCATCAGTTGTAAAGAAACACCTTCGAAGGAACTAGTTAAAGCTGTTTGCTCCAAAGTTAATGGGGTACTCCAACTGATTCAACACAACTCCTCAGTGGAAGAAGATGATATCAAGGCAGATGAAGTGGCAGGAGAGTTTGATGTGGCCGATGAGGTTATGACATCTAGAATGAAGGCTAGGGATGAACTAGCTATAGATAGCAGCTAGAGCAATGCATCAGTCGTGGCAGAGACTATAGATTGCGCGGGAAATTCAAATGAAGAAGGCATATGTGTGGTAGAATCATCATTGCCAGCAGTATGCGTACAACAGAAGCAATGGTGCAATCAAGTTGCTCAAAAAGGTGCTGAAGAGCAGCTAGTTGTGGGAAATTTACAGCAGAGTGCAGAGTGCAATCATGGCCCTTAAAAAGGAGGTTCTGTAGCCCCTTCAGTAGATGGTCAGATCCTCACCCCAAGCTTTATCAAGAGTCTAAGTGAGCCTCTTAAGGATAGACCTGGCATTTGTCTTGAGGTAGACTTGGGTCATGATCATTTTGGATTGCTACCCACTGAATTAGCCCATTTGGGTCTGCAGCCCATTGGGCCCTCTACTGTTGGATTAAATATTCCATCTACGAAGCCAGTGTGTGGAGCAGCATGAGTGAGTTCTTAGTCAAGGATAGTATCACAATCAGCCCATCCATTTTAGGCTCTATTAGGAACCGATTTAAGAAAGGCAAAAGAAAAGACAACAGAAGTGATGGGATCAAACAACCTCTGCTAGTAGGTAGGTTCTCTAGGTTTGCTAGAAGAATGGGACATATAGGTGCAGGACCAAGCAAAGGCACAATAAAAGGAAAAAGTTCAAGATCAACAGCTGAACCTAATTCATCCAACCATACTCCAAAATTAAAGCAACCCCCTTTTGCAAGGGACATTCTTCAAGAGGCTCATGCAACATTGCAGGTAGAGAAAAGATTGGGTTTTAATTATAAGGGGTAGGAACCTGAGGTCATTAAGAAATTAACACACATGGAGGAGCAGGATACAGAGAGATTGGGTAAATGGACTAGTATTGTGGAAAAATCAATTTCCTAATGGGTGAAATCTGGTGCTTATTTGTTTCCAATGAAGACACTAAGCTGGAATATCAGAGGAGTAGAGAGGCCTAAAAAGAGAAGAAAAATTAGAAAGCTTTTGTTTGATAGGGCAATAGATATGGCTTTGCTTCAAGAAACAAAACAATCAAGCACTACTAGTTTATTAGTGAAAAGTATTTGGCCTAGAGATAAGATGGAGTTCATATCTGTGGATGCTGTAGGACTAGCAGGTGGATTACTTTGCATCTGGGACCCTGGAGTTTTCCAACTCTCAGAATGTTGCAGCAGTAGAAATTTCATTCTACTATCATTTAAGATTCACAACTCATTTGATTGTATAATTGTCAACACTTATGCTCCCAATGATGTAATAAGGAAAAGGAAATTATGGGTGACCCTACTAAATTTGAAAAATTCTTTCCCAAAATCCTGGTGTCTTGGTGGGGTTTCAATGAGATTAAATTAGGAGTGTAGGGGAAATGATAGGAGTATCATGCGAGGATAGAGGCATGAAAGAGTTTAATGATTTCATAGATAATTATGAGGTGGTTGATGTGCCAATGCTAGGTAGAAAATACACTTGGTGCAATGCTTTTGATGGGAATATATGGAGTAGAATAGACAGGTTTCTAATTTGCCCTGAGTGGTTGGTGAGGTTTAAACTTAAACTTTGAGGTCATTCCAGATCTGTATCTGATCACTACCCACTTGTACTCATGGAGGATGAAAGGGATTGGGGGCCTAAACCATTCAAATTTCTGAATGCATGGTTCTTGCACCCAAACCTAGCTTCTTTGGTGGAGAACACTTGGAGAGAGTCACAGTTGAGTGGGTCTGCTGGCTTGATTCTGAAATGAAAATTGCAGACTCTGAAGTTGGCATTAAAAAAATGGAATCAAGAGATCTATGGTAATGTTGCAAACAAATTAAAAGATTCTTAATCTGATCTCCATGACCTTGATCTAAAAGTTGAAACAAGACCTTTAGATGAGGAAGAGTTGAAGATGCAAAGAGAGAAAAGAAATGAAAAGTGGATATTGAGTAAGAAGTTGGAATGAGAATGGCTTTAAAAATCTAGGCTGGACTGGAACCTAAAAGGGGATAAGAACACACTAGATTTTTTCATGTCATGGCTAGTAGCAGGCAAACCAGAAACACTATCAACTCCATCACAGTAGGGGATGTGATATTTGAGGGGCTAGATTCTGTCAAGAATGAGGTGTGGAACCATTTTTTAGGCCTTTGCACAGATGATTGGAAGTAGAGACCGGTCTTAGCAGGGGAATTCAAGATTGTTAGGCTCAGTGCCTCTTTTCATATGCTTGAAGTAGAATTTTCTGAAAAAGAAATCTGGGTAGCAATTAGATATTGTAATGGGAACAAAGCCCAAGGACCAGATGGATTCAATTTGATGTTTTTTCAGAAATATTAGAAGGTGCTCAAAGATGAAGTCCTCAAATTTATGAAAGAGCTCTATGTTAGTGGCATATTGGTTCCAAGTTTAAATAGTTCATTCATTACTCTCATCCCAAAGAAGGAGAAAGCTGTGACCCTCAATGAATTCAGACCTATAAGTCTGATTGGCTCTATATACAAAATACTTTCTAAAGTCCTAACAGCTAGACTTAAACAAGTCATGCCTATGGTAATTGGAGATTCACAATTAGCTTTTCTGGGAGGTAGGAACATTCTTGATGGAGTTTTGATTGCAAATGAAGTTGTGGATGGCTGGTACAAATCCAAGAAATCATGGCTGCTTTTCAAATTAGAAATTGAAAAGGCTTTCGATTCCATCAATTGGAATTTTCTCTTTTCAATGCGAATAATTTTGGGTTTGGTCAAAAATGGATCTCATGGATTCAGGAATGTGTTTTTACTGCAAGAATTTCAATATTTGTTAATAGCTCACCAACAAAGGAGTTCAGCCCTCAAAAAGGTCTCAGACAAGGCGACCCCTTATCACCATTCTTATTCAATTTGGTTGTTGAGGCACTAAATATACTCATTCAGAGAGCTATGGAGCTGAGTTTGTTAAAAGGGACATCTATTGGGACCAATCATGTGTAGCTCTCTACAATTTGCAGATGATTCTCTACTATTTTGTGAAGCTGAGCTGTCCCAAGTTCTTAACTTGAAAAGAATCCTCAGGTGTTTTGAAGTGGCATCAAGTCTTAAAATCAACTATTATAAAAGTGTGGTTTGTGGGATTGGTATCTCTAACTCTGTTTATAGCGATCCCGGGTTTTTCCCGTTATATAAAGTATTCCGAACTTTGGTTCCGTGGATGTCGGTTGTGGTTTATATCTTGTTTCCGTCCTTCAATACTTTGTATTTGAGTTATAGGATGTTTTGGGCAGGATTGTTACAGGTTGGGTGTGATTGGGAGCAAATGGTTGCTGCCCAGAATTTTGGTCCTTCGCTCGAACGAGCTTTTTGTCGCTCGAGCGAGCTCTGTGTTTTAGATCCTTTGCTCGAACCAGGGTTTCTTTACTTGAGCGAGAGTTGAGTTTTGTGTCTGGTGGCTCAAGCCAGGGTGTCTTCGCTCGAGCGTGCGACTGCGTCTGGGTTTGGACTTGAGAGTTGCATTTCTTGGCTCGAGCGAGCTTTCCTTCGCTCGATCCAGCGAGGTATATGTTTTGGGTTTCATCGCTCGAGCGAGCTTTCCTTCACTCGAGCGTGCTTCTGGGCTGTAGACCTAAAGCTTCGAATTGTTAGCTCGAGTGAGACTTTCTTTGCTCGAGCGAGGGTTCTTTGTGTCTGGTCGCTCGAGCGACCAATCCTTCGCTCGAGCGAGCCTGTGTTATATCAGTAGACAGTAGCAGGATTACACTTCACTTTTTCATCTCCTCTTTTACACAAACCCTAGAACCGACTCTCCCTCTCTCTCTATATACCTTCTCTCTAGGGATTGATCTACTTATAATGTGTTTCTACCCTGACCTCTTTGTAAGAAAGGTAGAGGGTGTTGAGAGCTTCCTTTTAATTTGAAAAATAGTGGATTTGGAGCACTTTGTTTTTTCCTCATCTACTCCTTTGAGCTTCTATTTTCGAGGTAGGGATACCCTACTCCATCTTATGCGTTTTGTCTTTAATTTTGGTCATTTTGATTAGTTGGTGATGTTGGGTAATTTTGGAAAAAGTTGGGGTTGTTGGGTAATTTATAAAAAAAGGGTTTTCAAATAATAAAACCCATATGTGTGTAAGACATTGAGAAATGGAATTATTGTTGTATTATTGATGAAAATGAACCTTAGAATTGATATTGTAAATTAGGGAAAAATGCCCTAGTTATGTGATAAATTAATTTGAATAATTAATTTGTGGGAATATGAAATTGAATTGGAGAATTATAAAGTTGAATGGTGGAGTTGGATAATTTAATCACTCACCAATGAAATTGTTGATATTATATCTGTTGATGCATTTATTATCTATTTAGAAATAACTGTTTTGGGCTATCGGTAGAGGATAGTCTTGATTGTTGTAGACACTGCATGTTGATTAGGGAAAACCGAAACTAATCACATTGAATACGTCATTGAATATGGCGGTTGGAATAATACATCCAATATGTGTATTAATTGATCCTTGTATATGATAATTGTTTATATACTTGGAATATGTATATTGTGTGGGGGGAGATAGGGGATGTACTCCATGGTTTGCGGGAAGATAGGGGATGGATTCTCAAACCTGTCTGGAAGGAGATAGGGGATGGACTCCATTAATACAGCAAATATGTGTATCAGATTGAAGTGTTAATACATCAAATATGTGTATTAAATGGAAGTATTAATACAGCGAATAGGTGTATTATTTGAAGTATGGAAGTGTTTTAATTGTGAGTTGTAGACTCATTTGAATTGTGAACCAAGGAAGTTATTTAATGTGAGATGTAGTCTCACTGAAATGTTTGGCCAGGTTCTGAACCATATTTATGAAAAGATTTGGTAAGTAAAGGAAAATGGATTGTATCATGGACATGATTGTCATGGAACTGTATTGTGATTATAATTGGGTTTTAAGTGTTAACCACCTATCAAATGCTATTATTTTAGTCATTGCTTATTATTGGTTTAGAATATCTCTGCTGGGTTGTGGCTCACCCTATATGAGACATCATTTTCAGGTCCAGGTGATATGCCACCTCCGTGGACATAACTTGGGAGGTTCTGAGAGTTGAAGACTCTTTTTATTGTTTTGCTATCTTTTGATGTATTACATGTAAATTCAAGCCAAGGGCTTAATATGTATTTGAGTTAGTACTTTCTTCTTGTAACCAAGTGTTGGCTTGAAAAGTTGTAA
This sequence comes from Camellia sinensis, assembly GCF_004153795.1. NCBI lineage: Eukaryota > Viridiplantae > Streptophyta > Magnoliopsida > Ericales > Theaceae > Camellia > Camellia sinensis. The sequence goes on along the minus strand of NW_021026182.1, from coordinate 4,160,558 downwards.
GCCCGTAGGACATTTACTTTTATTGTCAACACGTAATACTTTTGTAATGAATACTCTGATGAATGGGAAGATGTTTATTTCTCTTATGTCTATGCATGTCAAGATTGTTGGGTTTTATGTATTATTTTGAGGGCGTGACACTATTCTTGTTGAGTTTGCATCCCTATTAAATTGTAGGATTCACACACTTCCCATTAAGCATCTAGGATTGCCTTTGGGTGCCAATCCCAGGAGAAAGAAAACATGGAAACCTGTTGTTGCTAAGTTTAAATTGAGACTTGCTGGTTGGAAAATGAGGCTTCTTTCTTTTGCAGGTCGATTAACCTTGGTGAAAGCAGTGTTGTCAAGTTTACCTATGTATTACTTGTCTCTATACAGGTTACCTGAAGGAATTGCTAAGGAGATAGATAAAATCGAAGTCTCATTCTTATGGGAAGGCTCAGATTTAAGGCGGAAAATCCATTTAGTGAAATGGTTAGAGGTAACTAAGAGTTCAAAGCAGGGTGGGCTAGACATCAGAAGATTTAGAGATGTGAATGTGTGCTTACTCCTAAAGTGGTGGTGGAGATTTGCTTCTGATCATGATTCATTATGAAAGAGGGCCATTTGCAGTAAATAAAGATTTCTTGGAGGGAAATGGTTTCCAAATCTCAGCCCAGGTATCAACTCCTCTAACATATGGAGTGGCATTGTGGCAGCAATGAAGCAGAAAGAGTCCCTTTTACAATACTATGTTAGTAACCTACAGTTAAGGGTGGGCAATGGTTGTCGAATCAGGTTTTGGTATGATACTTGGTGTGACGCTCTTTGTCTAAAAGATGAGTTCCCTTGGCTTTTCAGATTGTCATTAGATAAGGAAGGATCACTTAAGGACTTTGCGGATATCTCTGGGCCTTTTGAGAACTGGTTGTTCACCTTTAGGAGTCCTCTTTTTGATTGGAAAAAGAATGAGCTTCTCAGACTGAATGGCATTTTATCTTCACCCCCTTCATTGAACTTGGAGGTCCAAGACAGTGCAGTCTGGAAAGTAGCTAAACCACGGCAGACTCTTGTATCAAATCTTTACAACCATACTAACATTGTCTATGAAGGTACTGATAGATCTAGTTGAATGGTGTAGATCAAGTATCTCCCATCCAAAGTGCAATTCTTTGGTTGGCTTGCATGAAAGCACAAGATTAAAACTTCTGTATTCTTATAATGAATTGGTGTCTTGGATAGGTCTACACACTACAACAAAAAGCATTTTTGGCGACTTTTTTTAGCAACCAAATTGAATTTAGTTTCCAATTGTATGTTTTTGGCAACAATATACGTGTTGGTCGCCAAAAAATACACTATTAGCCACAAATATCTCAATTGGTTGCCAAAAATGGTTGGTGCCAATTTAATTTTTTGCGCGGGAGCGCTAAAAATGTTTTGGCAACCAAATTAATATATGGCGACGAAATTGTTTGTCGCCAATTGTGACTTTTTGGCGATTGGCGACGAAATTAAAATAATCGCTGAAAGGTGAATGATATTTATGGCAACATAATGATTTTCGTCGCCAATAAATATTTTGTCAAAATGACGTTGTTTTGAAGATGTCTTTTTTATTTTTATTTTTATTTTTTTTAATGACCTTAAGGTGAATAAACAAGATTGACCTAATATATCTCATTCTACAACCTGAAGTGGCACAGCAGAAGACAAAGAGGTATGTCTTCTCTCCCTCTTCTTCGTCTCTCTCTCTCTCTCTCTCTCCATCTCCCTCTCCCTCTCCCTCTCACTCTCACTCTCACTCTCTCATACTGTCTCATCGTCCTCTCTTTTTTCTTTATCATCAATTTCATTCTTTTGTTCGGTATGGCAGAACACAACACAACATTGATATTGGGACTGGTTTTTCCCTCACTCTCTCACACTCTCTCATCTTCCTATTTTCCTTCTTTGTCATCAACCTAATTTTTCAGACTTATATTCTGATTTTTCGAACTGATATTGTGATTTTTGGAACTGATATATTCTAATTTTTGGACTGATTCTGGAACTGATTTTTAGATTTTGGGACTGATATTCTGATTTTTTATTTTTTGGGGACTGATATTATAATTTTTGGATTGATTTTGGGGCTGATATTTTGATTTTGGAACTAATTTTGGTGTCGCATTTTCAAAGAGTGGAGCAGTAGAGGTATTCTATGCAAGTGAAACAAGAAAATGGGTATGTATATGTTTTTCTATTTGAGTACTTTGTTGTTTTTTTTTTCTTTCTTTTCAATCGAACACTTCAATAGTTGAGGGTGTTAGATTATTTCACAGTATGTAAATCGGGAATGATTTGGGACACTATTTTCATGAGGGTAATGCATGATCTCAAGGCTGCTGAGATAGTGCTATTTTGGAAATGGTATGGCTATAGAGGTTGAGCCTGATGAGGTGAGGTACAATGTTTTAGAAATTGAACAAATTTGATGTCATGTTACAAAGTTTTGATGCTTAGTTAGGAGATATCTTTCCCTTGAAGGGTTTTCTGAGGCACTAATCTCCAACGAAGGAGGCTTTTTTGGCATGATCCATGGCACATGGGAAGAGCTTAAGAATGGATTATTTGATAAGAATAGGAAATATATTTCCCCAACTTCTGTTGTATGATCAAAGAGGCATGGAGTTAGTGGATTATCTTCTCATCCACTATAGGGTGGCTAGGATAGTATGGTTTTTGTTATGAGATTGATTGTCTTTCCTTGGGTTTACTGAAATACTGTTTTAGACTTCCTCAAATACTCTGTGAAATATTGGATCACATTTGCCTTGTTTATGTTGGTATGCAAATAAAATAAATTAGGTGAAGATAAAGAACAGATATGTAGATTAAGAAGAGTTTTTATTATTATTATTCTTTTACATGGTTGGGTCATGGAGAGCTTTTTCGATTTTGTAATAACAAGGATAAATTGGTATGGATTTTTATTATTTTTATTTTCTGTATGTTATGTATACTCGGGACAACATCTCCTTTTGGTGCCTTCAATAATGAAATGGCTTGTAAAATAAAGAAAAAAATGTTCCTGTCAGATCATAGGTCTATATCCAACCAAGTTTGACTTGCAACCTTAATTTTTAATTAAGGACTTTATTGTAATAGTGAGTTTAATTCTCTTTGTTGTATTTTGCTTAATGGATCATGTGTAATATTTAGGTGAACTTGTGTTGGTATACTAAGTTTTCGGCAAGAAATTGATTGTTTTTCTTCTTAGGATATTGGGGTATGTATCTCATTGGTTTCCAATTGGGCAGCTATCTGTTTTTTTGGTAACTCTGAGGAAGTGTTGAGATCCAATAAATGAGCAATGATTCTATCTCTTTTGTTTTGGTATATATCTTTATCATTGGAGTCTTTGTAATCTCATTATCTTTTGCTGTCATGTTAATTGATCTTTATTTTTATTTTTTCTAAATGAGACATGTTATTAACTATGCTTCTGGACAGGGATGTGGAAAGAGTTTCACGCAGAATGGTAGGGCATATTGCTCTGTTTACTTTTGTAATAAATGGACCATTTTTTTGAGAACGATGTTATTCTTTGGAAGCAAAGAAGAAAAACTTATTCAAAACCTCCCCCCTCCCCCCCCCCCCCACAAAAAAAAAAAAAAGAAAAAAAAGAAGAGAAACTCAATTCTCATTTATAAATATAAAATTTTATTAAAACTAATAGACAATTCTATTGCAGTGTCATGCAATGCAGCTTATGTTACTTTTGTATTAGCTCAAAATCTCCAGGTTATTCTTATTTTTCCTTTCTGCTAATAACTTCTCAAATATGATGGTTTTATCTATTCTGCAACTTGTTGAGAAACAAGCGTATTTGATGGTTTTGCCTTTGTTGACTTGTACATCCGGTGTCAACGATTTAATGTGTTTGTTTGTTTATCTAGAAGGTAATTTGACTGATTGGGATTGCTTTCCTTTGCGAGTCATTAGCCTTTTGGTTTTTATATTTGAATATATGTTGAATTAATCAATGAAATAAAATTCTTATGAAGTAATAAACCTTAGAATTATTATTTTTAATTAGTTTTTTGGTGAAAGTTTAATGCCCTAAACCTCTCTATTATAAATTTATAGATTTTATTTATAGAAGTCAATGTTTAGATGAAAAGTAATAAGGCTTTATGATGCTGGACAACTGGCGAGAATAGACCAACTAAAAGAAAATAAAAGAAAGGCCATACAAAATAAAAGAAGGAAAAAGATTGAGATCTACAATTTACCCACAATGATTGGCTAGTTATGTGTCAATTTTTCAATGAATAAACAAGTCCCAAATTATGCTATGAAATTCATCCGTGGGATATCAACCAAGTATGTCCATTTGATTTTCTACACTTCGAGTTCTAGCTATTAAAATATATTTTCATTTTTCAAGTCTGTTACATGTAAGTTGAAATGCCGACCGTTTGCTCGCTTATGGTGGGATGAATTTGTATCAACAGTAGGGACAAGAGCAGAACCTCACAAACGGGTTTTAACACTTACTCTCTTTCTCAAGCATTGTATAATTAATCTCTTGATCAAAACATCGACCAACTTGAGATTTAAATTATTTTGTTTTCATAGGCTATGCTTCATCCGGAGCAAGACCGAGTGTTGACAGTCCGTGAAAACGCAAGGTTACAAGGGTTCCCTGACTGGTACAAATTTTGGGGGCCTGTTAAGGAAAGGTATTAGTAGCAAGTCTTTTTTACTTTTTGCAAGTTTAATTGATTCAAACACAAGAATTGCTTTGGTAATAATTCTATTTAAATTTGGTTGGGTTTATACTCAACTCTTAAGTGCTTTTGTGTACTGAAGGCTAGGAGGGTAATAAAGTTCGAGTGCTGCTAATAGTTCTCACCATTTTTCTTTGGACTCCACCTAAATTTTTTGAATGTTATTTTTTTGAACACACACTTTAATTCTAATTCTACTCTTTCCTAATTGTTTCCTTGGTGTCTAATATTTGTCTATTTCCATTTAATTTGTAGGCATATACAAGTAGGGAATGCTGTTGCATTTCCAGTATCCATGGCATTCGGAAGTATGTTGGCAAAGGGAAGCCAAGGAGTCTCAAATAATGAACCCTTGACAACAACTGATCTGAAATTCCCTCTGAGTCTTGCACAATTGTCTGCGTGAATAGCATTGGATTAATTAACCATTCTTAAAGTGAGTTCAATCTTGGCAAAATTCATTCTTAACAATCTTGTTGAAGAAAATTTTAAACTCACATTGAGTAGTAGACCATTCTTAAAAACCATATATGGTCATTGTAGCTTGTAATTCAAATTTCCATTTTCTTCTTGTATTATCTTGAAAAACATCTGGTTAAGTACATTGAAAGATATGTAACCTTAAGTTAACTTCTTTTCAATAGAGTCCAGTTTCCTAGCATCAATTTTCTATCAAAACTAATGATTTATAGTGCTTGGTTTTTTTTTTTTTTTTTTTTTTTTTTTTTTTGCTACGCGGTGCTCAAAGGATTAATGATTATTATGAATCGGTGTCTTTTCCCTGAGCAAATGAGGGATTATAGAACAATAAAAAATATATGAAGCCTGACTTATTTTTAGCTTTTTCTTTTGGGCCTAGACCCATTTCTGTTTGCAGAGTGCTGGTGGACCGGGCACTGGAAGTGATATTGGGCTGATTGCGAGGTTCTGCTGTGGGCCCTTTCTCAGTCCATATTTCCTCACATGACCCATTATGCTGATTGATGATTATGGCCGAACCCAAAATACTATGGTGGACCTTGGCTTGTCCATGGCAATCTGTTCCCTCCAATGCTGTCAAATGGACTGTTTCGTTCTGGGTCACTTCATCCACAACCTCGAGTGAGTGCTTTTATTTATATGCATAGTTAAACAAGTATGCTGACTGAAGTTATGTATATCGATTGATCCATCAATGTCTAATTGTGTTCTTGCTGGGAAATTAGGATCCAGTGAGTGTTTATACTTTTATGCATAGTTGAACAAGTAAGGTGACCGACGGAACTTATTTTGATTGATCTATCATTGCCTAGTTATGTTCTTGACTTCTTGTTGGGGGATTAGGATACTTTTCAATATGTTTTCATGTGGATTATGTAGTGATATCATGGCGTAGTGTATATAAAGCATTTTGGCTTTTGCACTCTAATAATGCCATTATCTATAAATTACTTTGTTGATTGAGTTCTCTTTGTATGGCCTTAGACTGTCAAAATTTTCCCCGTCTATCATGTTATGTATAGAAAAATTCACAGATATTTTAATGCGACATATTATAAAAAAATGTTTCATATGTGGTGCACCCACTTAATTGTGTTTGTATCATGAAGCTACAATTTTCAAATTTAGTGTTGAGGTTTGAAAGTTCTGAAATATCCTTTTTCACATATGATTTTGTCATTAGAAAGCATCTTTGGGTTGGAAGAGAAAATTTAGCTCTTGTTAAAATAATTGGAGTGGGCTCTACCAATAATTAGTTAAATGAATGTAGTAAATTTTAGAGAATACCCCCAAACATGCTAGATAAAAGAATATTAAGAACAAACGATGTTAAAAGGCCCCAAACATGCTAGGTAAAATTGTAAAACACAATACTTAAAAGGCTCGTTCGGGGGTCGAAATTGCGAAATGACCACCGAAACCACTGAAACTTGGCACAGACAGCTTGTTCAAGCCTAAATAGACTTGTAGGAACAAACAGGACCTCAAATGGATCTCTGTTAAAAAATTTGAAGGAAAATTGTAAAACACAAGACTTAAAAGGCCCGTTCGGGGGCTGAAATTTCGAAATGACCACCGAAACCACCGAAACATGGCACAGAGAGCTTGTTCAGGCCTAAATAGACTTGAAGGAACAAATGGGACCTCAATTGGATTTCCGGTTAAAAAATTAGAAGGAAAAATGTAAAACACAAGACTTAAAAGGCCCGTTCGGGGGCCGAAATTTCGAAATGACCACCGAAACTTGGCACAAACAACCTTTTCAAACCTAAATAGACTTGTAGGAATAAACGGGACCTCTATTGGGTCTCCAGTTAGAAAATTAGAAGGAAAATTGTAAAACACAAGACTTAAAAGGCCCGTTCGGGGGCCAAAATTGCGAAATGACCACCAAAATCACCAAAACTTGGCACAGACAGCTTGTTCAAACATAAATAGCCTTGTAGGAACAAACGGGACGTCGATTGGATTTCCTGTTAGAAAATTACAAGAAAAAAATGTAAAATACAAGACTTAAAAAGCCCATTCGGGGGCCGAAAGTGCAAAATGACCATCAAAACCACCGAAACTTAGCACAGACAGCTTCTTCAAGCCTAAATAGACTTGTAGGAACAAATGGGACCTCGATTGGATCTCCGGTTAGAAAATTAAAAGGAAAATTGTAAAACACAAGACTTAAAAGGCCCGTTCGGGGGCTGAAATTGCGAAATGACCACCGAAACCACCGAAACGTGGCACGGACAGCTTGTTCAAGCCTAAATACACTTGTAGGAACAAACGGGACCTCGATTGGATTTTCGGTTAAAAAATTAGAAGGAAAAATGTAAAACACAAGACTTAAAAGGCCCGTTTGGGGGCCGAAATTTCGAAATGACCACCGAAACCACCGAAACTTGGCACAGACAGCTTTTTCAAGCCTAGATAGACTTGTAGGAACAAACGGGACCTCTATTGGATCTCCAGTTAGAAAATTAGAAGGAAAATGGTAAAACACAAGACTTAATAAGCCCATTCAGGGGCTGAAATTGCGAAATGACCACCGAAACCACCAAAACTTGGCATGGATAGCTTGTTCAAACCTAAATAGACTTGTAGGAACAAACAGGACCTCGATTGGATTCTCGATTAGAAAATTACAAGAAAAAATGTAAAACATAAGACTTAAAAGGCCCGTTCGGGGGCCAAAATTATAAAATGACCACTGAAACCACCGAAACTTGGCACGAACAACTTGTTCAATCCTAAATAGACTTGTATGAGCAAACAACACCCGATTGGACTTCCCGTTACAAAATTAAAATTAAAATTGTGAAATTCATATTGAGGTTTTTTTTTTTTTTTTTTTTCTCAATCTAATATATATTTTTTTTCATGTGACAGATTGACAATGGTGGAAAACAGTTCGGGCTGCATCAGAAGATTTGATTTTGTGTTTTTGGAAATATTTTGACATAGGATTTTGGTAAATGATTTATGGATTAAATGTTTAGTATCAAAATATTTGGTTTTGTAGTTTTGAAAATATTTTGACATAGGATTTGGTAATGTATTTATGGGTTTGATGTTAGTAGTTTGTAAGTACTTTGGTATGCATGTTTTAGATTGTCAGAGAATTGTAATTATGTTTATTGGGATTTTCATAGCTATTAATTTTGAATTAGTATGAATGTCTTGCATAGGTGTATTATTATTTACATTACATTTGTGTATATATTGTGCACAGGAATATAGGTGTTTTGGATTATTTTGAACAGGAAAATTATTAAAATCAAAATTTGTGTACTGAATTTTTAGTGACAGGTGGTATTTTGGTCGCTGTTAATATATTTGGCGACAAAATATTTTTTTTGTCGCTAAAAGTTAGTGGTTATTCCAAGAACTTTTAGCAACCAAAATTTACTCGTCGCTAAAAACGTGATTTTTAGTGACCAAATTAATTTTGTCGTTAAATAGTACTTTTGGCGACACATTTATTTGTCGCTAAAACTATATAGCCTATCCAAATTTTAACCTTTTAGCGACAAATTGTAATTCTATAGCGACAAAATATATGATTTTTGGCGACCAATTTTGCTTGTCGCTAAATGTTTACATACGGTGACAATTTCTGATTTCGTTGCCAATACTTTTAGTGACAGCCGATTTTTTTGGCGACGAAATTTGTACTTTTGGCGACCAATTTTTGGGTCGCCAAATGTGTTTTTGTTGTAGTGACATTTACCTTGTGCATTTTTTGCAAAGCTCAGTAGGAAACAATTGAATATGTGCTAATCTTTTTCCCTCTGGTGTGGATAGATATGGCAATTGAAACCCAGCTCGACGGGGACCCGATCCCCCGACCCCGAATTGAGCGGTTATTCCCCAAAAAATACCCCCGACGGGCTGGGGATGGTATTAAAAATTAAATCCCTGATGATTTTCGGACAGGGGACGAGGATACACGTTTCAGCCTCGGACCCGGCCCGACCCCGACCTCGATCCCGATCCTCGGCCCGGTTGCCCCCTGACGTGAAATTACTATTTTGCTTCTGCTTATATATAACATATGTGTGTGTGTGTAGGGTTCGAACACACACACAAACCAACTCACACTCACACAACTCTCACACACACACGGACCCACACACTGCCTCTCATCTCTTTCTCTCTCTAAAAGCCTTCCATCACTGCCGATCTCCCTCCCTCCACTGTCCTCCTCTCCCTCCTCCTCGCTGTCTTCGGTGAGAGAGAGTTGTGGTTAGGGTTTCCGATCTCGGCGAAAGTGAACTGAAATCTTCAAAGTAATCAATCTCGGTGAAAGTGAACTCAGCTGTGGTTAGGGTTTTTGATCCCCAAACTCAGATCTTGTATTTTTTTTTTTTGGTGTTTTTATTTTTGAGTGTTTGTAGTGTTGTGAGAAAATAAGTCAAACCCCCAAAGTTAAGGTCTTTGATTGATTAATGATTTGGGTAATGGGTTGTCTAATGTTTATTTTATTCATTGATGTACTTGATTGCATGAAATTCTCTTTCACTCTGAACCTAGAAAATTTAGGGTGAAGGGTTGTGTAGATAAGTTGTTTTGGGGTTTTTTAAGTTAAGGTGTTTGATGGATGTAATGATTGTCAGATTTTGTCTTTTTTTCTTATGCACTGGTTGAATTTGGCAAAAAGTTTATTCAAGCAAGATCATGATCTTGGTATGCAATTCTGTTTGTGCAATTGAGTTATGCACTACTTCAAATTTTTCTTGCCTATTTTACTATTTTAAATTCTGGATTCACATTTTTTTTTTACTTCTCTTGAGACTATGATGTCTCTTTTGTGCTCAGAAAAGGTCGGGGATTTTTTCGGGGTCGGGGAAACCCGATCCCCGTTAGGGGACAGGGGCGGTGGTGGTGATGGGTTCCCCGTCGGGGATCAGGGACGGAGATAGGGACTTTCATGGCTTTGGGGATCGGGGACGGGGAGTACAATCCCCGGCCCTACCCCGCCCCGTCCCATTGCCATTCCTAGGTGTGGAGAGTCTAGGCTGTTACAGTGGTGGGGGGTTAATTGGGTAGTTCCAGACTCTATTCAAGGTCTGCTGCAATGGTGGTCAGGTTATTACTGTAGGAAATCTGGACGGTGAATTTGGTGTGCGATACCTCTGGTGACTCTCTGGTTGATCTGGAAACACAGAAATGAATGTTTCTTTCAAGCTTCCCCATAAAAACTGCAGGAGCTGCAAGAACTTATTATAACCAAGCTTTCCATCTGGTTGAAGGCTACTTCCAAGGAGCTTCATTTTTCGATTAATGATTTCTTATATAATATCCCAAGGGGCTAGCTCTGTAGTGGATTGCTTATATTTGCTCTGTTGTTGCTGCCCTACTTTTGTTGGGCTGGTCTTGTGTCTTATGGTTGTATTCTCATCAACCTTGACGTGTTCTTGCAAATGATTGGGCATACCTTACAGTGCCAACCTAGTTGGGATTTGGTGATGCTTTGATGCTTTGGACTTCCTCATCCTTTCTTTGATGTTTCATATGTATGTATTGTATCAACATCAATAAAGGGCCTTTTTGCTGTTAAAAAAAAAAAAATGGAAACTGGGAACACCATGTTATGAGTTCGTGGAGGGTTTTTTTGAATTTATTTTTATGATCCGAACCGTTTATATTATAGGGTTCATCGAGTAGATCATCCATGAAAAAAATCAAATCAATTAGACATCTATAACTCATAACAAACTACATTTATGTTAAAAAAATAAACGGTTAAAATAATTTTGATAATTTTTTCAAAACAATTATGGTCCGATAATGGGGCCATGCATGTTTGATTAATCTTATTTTTTATATGAATAATATACTCGATGAACCCTATAATATGAACGGTTCGGATTATTAAAATAAAATCGAAACGAACTTCAATCGGAACGTTAGGGTGTTGTTTGTCCGTGAAATGCTTGACACAGGGAGGTAGTAACAATAAATAATAATACCAGGCTAAACAAAAATATGTAAGAAGCTAAACAAAAATGTTACTAACACAAAATTTTTTTGATCAGCAAAAGAAAATTTATATTAGATGTACAAAAGATGAATATCAATAAAGGGAGACGACTCAGACAAGTGCTAAGGGCATCAAAGAAAACTAGACGATTCCAACTAGGTTGAGACCGGAAAGCAAGCTAATCATCTACTAGCACTACACCATGGCTGGAGAGAAACCAGCCGAACAAACAAAAAGCAAAGGAAATAATAACCACCCCCAACACCCAAAACACCGATCTTAACAAACCATCTACACCTTATACCAAACAGAACCCTTTTCCAATTCGGACCCTCATAACAAACAATCACCTTAAACCAATACCCCACCTCTTGAATTTTGGAAGTACCATTGATGCTTTCAGTAATACAAATTTAAATTACAAAATGAGTAATGCTATATATAATTTTATTTCTTATTTCATTTTTTTTAATTATTTTGAGAACGAAGGTAAAAAGATATACATTAATAAATACACATAGAACCTACTAACTTGTGCCTAAAGGTGAAAAAAATAGAATTATATATGTGACATTTTCCTTATAAAAAAAGCACAAACATTCATATATATATATATATATATTTTTAATCAGCAAAATGAAACTTTATAGATGAAGAAAGCAATACATGCAGAAACTTACATTAACAAAGAGGGAAGTGCAAAAAGCATCAACGCTAACCTTATCAATCCCAACTAGGTTGGCACCGCTAAGAAAATACAATTATTTGCAAGCACTTGACCCAAGATTGGTGAGAAACCAATCAAAAGACACCAAAAGAAAGAGAAGAACAAAATGCACAGATGCCTCATAACCTCATAATAGTTGCACAGTCCAGACCAATCAAACAGACTAGACCAATCCATTGAATAGCAGCATTCAAACCTTACACCAGGCCTTAGACATCAGACCTAACACCAAATCTTTTAGCAGTCCTTAGACACATTCCTTTACCACAAAACAGCACATTAGCAGCAACAAAAATAGTAGCAACCAATCATAATAGTGCTATTATTTATTTAGAACCAGGTTCCTCCTTCCTATTGTCTCTTAGTAGCATCATAATAGTGCTATTATTTATCTTGCTTGCGTGTGTTTGTATTGTTTCTTTGTTTTTATTTGGTTTGGAAAATAGATTATGCAAGAATACAAATATGGCGCACAAATACAACACCATCAAGATGATTTTAAAAAAAATAAAAAAATCATGACACTATCATGGAGATAAATAGGACCTTGGCTTCATTATTCAGTGGTTGGTTCTTTGCTCAAATTTTCCCTTAATTTTGTTTTCTCTTTGTGATTCACTTTAGATGTGAAATTTTCTTAGATCATTATAGTCTTATCAAATGCTATTGGTGTTGACAGCTTCACAATAAATGCTGGTCCAGTTTCAAGCGTAGTCATTTCAAATGTATTAAACAATTAACATATTTTTTTATTTTTGTGGAAGCAACGCTTTCCCAATGAAGCACCTTGTTGTGATATGTATTTGTTTTCTGATTACTTGTCATCTATAGAAATGCGCAGAAGGTTATAAGAAATTCTTTTTTGGTATGGTGTTCGGCAAGGCATCATCCATAAACATGTTTTAATATTAAAACAATCATCAGATTCAGGTATTCTATTTTTGAGTTCTAATGTGGATAGCATTATCTTTTTCTTTCTCCCAGAATTTTGTGAACGCCCAGGAACCCAAAATTCCATACCCTTGGCTGGTTTTCAATGACAAGGTTAAAGTGAATCAGTATTTCTCCGGGATTCAACTGCGGTATCTGATTCCGTGCTTCTCTTATTTGGAGGAAAGATTTCTAGAGGTGGCCTGGTAAGTTTCTTTTTCCATCTGTAGGTGATATTATCAGCAATATCGGTTCTTGCAAAATATATCCATGATAATTAATTTTCTTTCATTTTATTGTGCCATATATTTTACTGGGATCATTTCCTGCTTTTGCATCGGATGGACACTTGAAAATGTTGGGAGGATACTTGGAGTTTTTCATGAAACCTTCCTTGGCAGATACATATCTAAGATTGAAGAATGAGCTTGAAGAACTTATTCAAATGAAAGTAAGTATTTTGCAACACAGTTATGTTTGGCACAAGGGATGGATAAATATGGGCAAAATTCCAAACCCTTGGCCAAGTTTTCAAGGCTGAATCTTTCTCTCACTCACTCTTAATTTGAAGTGAGAAATACCCGCAATTTGATGTTGACTGTTTTATTTATTTGTTTTATCGTTCTGTAGTTTGTTGATGTAGCTTTTGAATTCCAAGATGGAAATAAAAAATCACTATGAGCTCCTGTCAGCGGTAAGACTATTGGTATCAGAGGATCAATGTGAAGGTAGATTTGTTTTTGGTCGCCAGGTACCAACATCTTCAAAAAAGATCACAAAAGAGATGCTGCCAAGCACGCCCTTGAGAAGTATTGATGGTGGTGGTGATAATTCCAAGAACGAGCTCCAAACATTGCTTGCCAGGGCTGGACACGGAGCACCCACCTACAAGACAACCCAACTGAAAAACAACAAGTTTCGTTCTACTGTGATTTTTAACGGATTGAACTTTGTTGGCCAGCCTTCCAACAATAACAAACTTGCAGAAAAGAGTGCAGCGGGCTTCATGCCAATTATAGCAACAAGCCCCATTTAGGTGCTCGTTTATTTCATTCTTTGATTGACATCTTATCATTAGTGATCATTGTACATTTTGAGTACATAAAGCTACATTTAAATCATCACTTGCTAAGTACTTCAACTTACATAGATGTGTGATTTTTATTTATTTGTTTATTTTAGCAAGTAAAATGTAAATAACTGAGAAAGGACACTCCTCTCTATACCAAAAGAATAGATAAAAGAGTATAGATCCTCTCAAAAGACCTCATGTTGCATTCCCTCCATAAAGTCCACATAACACAAAGCTGCCGTTTCCCAAGTCTTTCTTTCTCATCGGAGACCAACAAGAACCTCAGGCTGATGAAAGCTCACTGATAGAAGTTGGCATTGTTTTCTACCCAAGTCATCGTCAAATCCAAATTATGTTTGTAATTTCTCCCAATTTTACTAGTCAAGGTGCTGAGTGTAACTGTGTTGCTGATGTATAATTATCTTGCTGGAACAGGTTTGTCATTGATTTATTGATTGAAAAGGAATTACATAATAAAATAGTTGATCTAGAACTAGGTTCCTCCTTCACGTTGTCTCTTAGTAGCATCATAATAGTGCTATTATTTATCTTGCTTACTTGTTTTTGTATTGTTTCTTTGTTTTTATTTGGTTTGGAAAATAGATTATGAAAGAATACAAATATGGCGCACAAATACAACACCATCAAGATGATTTTAAAAAAAATAAAAAAATAAAAAAATCATGACACTGTCATGGAGATAAATAGGACCTTGGCTTCATTATTCAGTGATTGCTTCTTTGCTCAAATTTTCCCTTAATTTTGTTTTCTCTTTGTGGTTCACTTTAGATGTTAAATTTTTTTAGATCATTATAGTCTTATCAAATGCTATTGGTGTTGACAGCTTCACAATAAATGTTGGTCCAGTTTCAAGCGTAGTCATTTCAAATGTATTAAACAATTAACATATTTTTTTATTTTTGTGGAAGCAACGCTTTCCCAATGAAGCACCTTGTTGTGATATGTATTTGTTTTCTGATTACTTGTCATCTACAGAA
>NW_021026182.1:3988113-4135024 GCF_004153795.1 Camellia sinensis | reverse complement strand
TCTATCTTGGTGATAGGCATTAGTAAACACAGAAATGGAGTCCCTAAGATAATGCTTTAAGACATGTTTCTGATAAGAACAAAAGCAGTGGGAAGACATATGCCTTGATTACAGATGAAGGCTTCTGATACTTTGAATTTAATTTTCATAGAATTACCACTTGTATTGGTTAACGATTGAGTGGTTTTCTGGAAATATTTAGTAGGAATTAATCCTTCTTGAATACAGTTCATGTCAGCACCACTATCAATAAAGGCGATGGCATCTTTAATAATAAAATCAGGTTTTATTATAAAAGTGATTCTGATATACCATTTCTGGAAAATAATTTGATTCATGAGCATTAAATACTAATTCTCTGGTTTATCGTGACTTTCTTTTTGTTCTGAAGTTTGTCCTTTATATTTAAGTTGGCTGTTAATCTTTTTAATATCATTAAGAATAGATTGGTTGGTTGTTTAAAGGTGTTTTACTTCTATTTTTAATACATTAATTTCCATTTTTAAATCTTGGATAGTTATTAGCTTTTCAGACCAAATCACCCATATTGCTCATAAATTATTCAAAAGAGAAACAAAATGTAGTACAATCTCATTTCATATGGGTTTTTTGGTTACATTTAGTGTACACTTAAATGAGCACCAATACAGTAACAATGAGACCCACCAAATGTATTAGAGACATAGAGAGATGCAACTGGAGACGAGATTTGATTGCTGCATGGCTTGACACAGTCCACATTCGCTTTGCAAGTGCTTTCGGCAAAAACACAATCACTGCTCTGTCCATCTATGGTTTTCAACACCCAAAAACCAAAAAAAAAAAAAAAAATTGTAACAACTCATTAGAAAACCTAAAATGTTTGTAACTAAAAATTTCGTTTTATTTTTGATGTATTACATGTAAATTCAAGCCAAGGGCTTAATGTGTAAATGAGTTAGCACTATTTTGTTGTAACCAAGTGTTAACTTGGAAAGCTGTAAGCCCGTAGGGCATTTTGCTTTTGTTGTTAACATGTAATACTTTTGTAATAAAACTCTGATGAATAGAAGAATGTGGTTATTTCTTATGTCAATGAATGTCTTATTTGATGGGTTTAATGTTTTTTTTTTTTTTTTGGGGCGTCACACATTAAATGTCATGCTAGCTAAGTTATTCCTAACCCAAATATTTCCATCATCACCATTGTAAGCCAACTCATCTAGTTGTTGTTGACCAATTCCATCCACTTCAATATCTGTTATGCTTTCATTCTCAGCGGATAATGGTTAACACATTTCCCTAGGTTTCAATCTAAGCACAATATTCCATTCCTCTTGAACTAGATCTTGCACATAAAACACTTGTTAGGCATGAGATGCTACACTTCTGGGTTCATTGGAAGCATGTTCTGTTGTGTATAATAACTGCTTGAAATTGATAAGTGTAAAACCAAATTCATCTCCCTCTACTAGTCTATTGTTCTTATTAACCCAATCACAATTGAATAACACATATATACAATTATGTGTATAATACAATTCAATAATAATAGTGACCTTTTCGTAGTATGCAACATCACTTTCCTGAGGATTTGTATCTGTAGCACTTGCATAACTACTAGTTTGTGCTTTTAGCATAACACCACTGTTTTGTGTTTTCTTTCTTACACTACAACAAAATTCACATTTGGCGACTAAATTTTTAGTCCCCAAAAGTACAATTTTTAGTCGCCAAATACTTTGCCCGACTAAATATTTTGGTCGCTAGACTGGTCGCGGAAAACTTGTCAGGGAAGGTATTGGCGACTAAATATTTTTTAGTCGCCAAAAGTCCTATAAATGGCGACTAATATTTTTAGCCGCCAAAAATAAAATTTTAGTCACCAAAAATCTTATTTTCCGCTACTAAAACTTTGGTTGCCAAAACTTGAAGTATCTATGGCGATCAAAGTTTTAGTCGCCAAAGGGTTTTTTCATCTTTTTTTTTATTTTTATTTTTTTCATTTTATTTTTTTTTAGGGTATGGAGAAATGGAATAAATGTTGAATCATTGATGAATATGGGACCTTAAGGGTTGTAATGTTAATTATGGAAAATGCCCTAATTACATTGTTTGATTAATTCGGTTAATTAATCGTGAGAAATGAGGTTATGAAATAGGAATGTTGAGATTGGGAATGTATGGGGTTAAAGGGTGTAGTTGAATTATTTGTCACCCATCGAAATGAAATGTTGATTGAATATCTATTTGTGCATTTATTTTCTGTTTAGAAATAACTGCTTGGGGCTATCGGTGGAGGATAGTCGTGATTGTTGTAGACAATGCATGATGATTAGGCAAACGAAAACTAATCAATGGAATGTGTCATGGAATTTGATGGTTGATAGAATACATTAACTGTATGTATTGAATGATGGTATATGGAACCAATGTGTGTGTATACGTTATGTGTAGAGGAGGAGATGGGGGATATACTCCGCGGTTTAGGGGAAGATGGAGGATGTACCTCTAAACCAGATAGTGTTGGGAGAAAATAGGGGATGAACTCCGTAGATACAGCTCATATGCTTGTCTAGAGAAATGAAGATAGAGCTCATATGCTTATCTTTGGGAAGTGTAGATACAGCTCATATGCTTGTCTAGAGAAGTGAAGATAGGGCTAATATGCTTATTTTTGTGAAATGTGGATGTAGCTCATATGCTTATCTGTGAATGAGGGATATAGTTCTTATACATATCTGTTGCGATGATGATAGAGCTAATATGCTTATCTGTTGAAAAAGGGAAAATGAAAAGTAACCTGGACTCATAAGTCGTATGACATAAAATGTGATTTATGTGGATGTATCAGGGTTGGCCATCTATCAATTGCTAATCTTTTAGTCATTGTTCATGGTTGGTTTAGTGTATTTCTACTGGGCTGTGGCTCACCCTATATGGGAATATCATTTTCAGGTACAGGTAGCATGCCACCTCCAAGGTCATAGCTTGGGAGGCTAGAGGCGGGCAGATTTTTTGTTGTTTAAGTTCCTTTTTTGATGCATTACATGTATATTCGAGCCGAGGGCTTAATGTGTAGAGGAGTTAGCACTCTTTTGTTGTAACTAAGTGTTAACTTGGAAAGCTGTAAGCCCGTAGGACATTTTACTTTTGTTGTTAACATGTAATACTTTTGTAATGAAATTGTAACGAAACTCTGATTAATAGAAGAATGTGGATCTTTTTTGTATGTCAAAGAATGTCTTAATTGATGGTTTAATGTTATTATTTTGAGGGTGTTACAATTGAACTCTAGAGGCTATGTTTGGAATGTTGGTTTGAAGCTATTTTAGTCATAAAAAGATAACATAGGATAAAAAATCAATAAGACAATGTCATATCCAAATTATAATAATTTTATTCGTTCTCTCACAAAAGTTAAAAAGGCCAAAAAACTCATCATAAATAAGGCTTTTTAGTCCCAAGCTAAAATAACTAAAATATCAAAAAGTCAACTCACATCTCAAACGAAGGCAAAGTTTCAATGAAATTTCAATTTAGTTTTTCTTTTTTTTTTTTTAAATTAAAATATAATTAAAAGTGTGATTTAAACTATGAAATTAAAAATATGAGAATCAAAGTAAAATCTCACTCCAATCAAAAGATTAAAGCTATAAATGTCTTTTTTTTTTTTCTTCTTTCATATATATATATACATTAATTTTGCATATGCAGACTGCTCATATGAAAGAGGAGTAATGCTATTTAAATAAAAACGGGACTTTTTTTCTTTAGTTATGATTATATTTCTTATTTAGTTATGGCTTTATTTCAGTTATAGCTAATGAGATCTTTAATTATGCCTCATGTATTGTTTGATTATATATATATATATATATATTTAAGTTATGACTCAGAAAGTATAAAATTATATAATCTTTTTCTTTCACTTTAAAATAAAATATCATTAAAAATATATTAAATTACAATAATAATATTACCAAATCATTCTTGTAGGGTTTTTTTTATTATTATATTATTTTATTTTATTTTTTTCATAAAATATATATCAAAGTCTTAGACAAAATAGATATCAATGTCTTAGAAGCCACGGAAAGGAACAATTAAAAAAACAAAACAAAACAAAAAGAAGCACGATTACATGTAAGAGGGTTTTATGATAAGGGTGGTGATGAAAAGCTCTAATAAGAGCATTAATAACGTGGCAACCTTCAAAAAAAAAAAAAAAAAAAAAAAAAAAAAAAAAAAAAAAAAAAAAGTAAAAACATCAAATCACACAATGGGACCCACAGGTTAGAGTTCTTTTAGAGCTCACAATTTAGAGGTCTGAAGTATTTTTCTTATGATAAATATTAATAATTAAAATTATAAATTTTGTTAATAAATTATACGTTGCTCCTTTATTTAGTCACTTTTTTACTTTTAACAATGATAGAGACCACTAATTTTGGAGTTCTAAAAAGACCACTAATGACCTGATACTTAATAAAAAAAGAAAAAAAATATAACACCAAGGCCAAAACATCAAATCATTCATGGTGGGACTCACTGTCACATCATTAGTGATAGCACTAATTAGTGCTCTCACTAATTTTCCTTTTACTTTAGTCTTTAAAATTTATTTTTTCTTACTTTAATCTTTTATGTTTCAAGTTTTTCTCACTTTATTTTTAAAGTTAATTTTTGTTAAAAATTAAACAAAAAATGATATATTGACAGTCTCGTAGCATAAAAATATTTTATTATATATGACTCACACCTCCAACATAAAATTAAATTCTAATATAATAATATACTTTTTATGTTAAGTGACAGTTATTGTGATATTTTATATTTAAATTTCAACAGAAGATACTTTTAGAAAAAAACTGAGAAAAACTTGAAATATGGAAGGTGAGAAAAAAAAACAAATTTTAAGGGTTATAGTGAAAAAAAGATTAAACATAAAAGAGACAAAGTGTAATTTATCCTAATTTTTTTTATTTTATAATAATTTTTGAAAATACCCTCTAAATAGAAAAAGAAAAAATCACTCGACAGCTGATTTTCGATGGGGTATGGCTTTTGTCCAGTCTGTGGATTGGACTGGACCGTACTGTTGGGCCTGTGGCGGCCACCACGGGTCTTTTTTGATAATCTGAACCGTTCAATGTGTAGAAATCGTCGAGTACTATATGCCTATAAAAAATCACGTTGATCGGATATCGATAGCTATGTGATCAAAACAGTTTTTTGTCAACCGTTAATTTATTCACCGTCTAATTTTTTTAATACGAAACTGATTTGATCATATAGCTATCGATATCCGATCAACTTGATTTTTTATAGGCATATAGTACTCGACGATTTCTACACATTGACGATTCAGATTATTAAAACGGGACCTTTGGTGGGCCCCCACGGGCCCAACAGCACGGTCCAGTCCGATCCCAGACTGGACAGAAGCCATATATAGCTATCGATATCCGATCAGCATGATTTTTTACAGGCATATAATACTCGACGAGTTCTACACATTGAACGATTCAGATTATCAAAACAGGACCCGTGGTGGACCCCCACAGACCCAACAACACGGTCCAGTCCAGAAGCCGTACCCTTTTCGATATAAACCATGATTTATAGGGTTTATTCTATACTGTTATATATAAAGTCTAATACTTAATAGGGGTCGATAGAAGAATCTCTTTGACTCAATTTACAGAGAGAGAGAGAGAAGAGAGAGATGACGATTGGGATCATGGAGGTTCTGCTGGTGGGTGCTCGAGGTCTCAAGAACAATGAATTCTTCGGTATGTAATATGCATATCTATCTATGTATATATATATATATAAATCTAAGCATTGACCATTGTGGTTGCTGGGTTTTCTTCTGTTGATTTAATTTCTTCTTATCATCTTGTCCTGTTCCATTGGTTGAAATACATAGATGTATATCTAATTATAGCACACACATATCATACCATTTATGTGGCCTTTTATTTTTAACGTAATAAAATAATAAAGAAAAATAAATTAATAAGATCCAACACAAAGTTCTTGAATTTCTAAGCTCTGTTTTTTGTTTTTACTAAACATGAAGTTTGGGGAAATGGAATTAGGCACAAAATCAACCCAAAAAAATAAAATAAAATATAGTCCTTTTGTTTTGATTCTAGATTCATTTTGGCAAATCCTAACAAGTGTTCTTTAGATATTATTTAATGTTGGAAAATGTGTAGAAAGTGTTTTGAAAATATGTGTAATGTTAAAAGCGGTATTGATTTCAATAAAATTGTATTAACTTTAGTAAAGAGCAAATTACAATAAACCCCTTAAACTATGACTCGTTTGCACTTTGCCTTCTAAAATTTAAAATTCAACAGTTAACTCCCTCAAGATATCATCTTATTACAATTAACCATTTTTGTTAGATTTGTGTTAAAAATTTAGAGAAAATCAAATCATGTGCAAAGAATATGGCATAGTTATTGAATTTTTAGGACAATAATAACACTTATTGCTTTAGAATAATAATACTCTTATCTAATGATTTCAATTACACTTCGTCTCCCTTATCTCTGTGACAAAGTGTAAATAATATCACAAAATAAGGATATAATTATACTAAAAATTCAATAAATGTGTTATGTGTTGTATACATAATTTGATTTTTTTGGTAAATCCTTACTAGAATCTTAACAAAAAGGGTTAATTGTAATAAGATAATACTTTGAGGAGTTAATTATTTAGTTTTGAAGTTCAATGGAATAATGGAAAAATTCTATTTCCACAAGTCTGTTCGTCTCTTTGTACACACTTAATGAAAAAAATTTTTTATGATAATTTTACTATTAACCAAAATGACCATAATGGATATTAATACACACACTACAAATTAAATCCAAACTTTCTCTTTGTACATGTTTTAAAACCAATAATTCTCGATGCACATATTTTGAAAAAATAATTAAAAAAATCCCTAGTTCCTTCATTATTTCTTACTTTCTCTATTGTATTCCATTGCTTGCTACACTTCATTGGTACACTCTATCCATTATCCATTCTTGCATAAACTACTCTGAAATCAAGTATTAAAAAACTGTAAAACCTTCGAAGCTACAAAACCCAATCAATTTAAAAAATTCAAAAAGCAAGTATAAAAAATTTATAAATAATTCGGAAGTACATAATAAAAAATGTACAACAATTTCAAAAGTAAACAATCGAGAAAACCTATTTTATTCGAAAAACTAATATCAAAGAGCAAAACTTATTTTAATTGGAAAAAAATCGACTAATTATTCGAACATGAGACTTGTCTTACAAAATGGGAGGGAGATACAAAATGGGTAAAACCAAAATGAGAGATAATTACAAAATGGGAAAGAGATGCACACTACTTATACCTTCAACAATGCAATGGAGTTCAATGTAGGCTTTCAATGGAGTTGTATTTTGCTGGGAGGGTCTTCAATGGAGCTGTGGTTTGCTATTGTGGGTGGGTGCGTGAAAAGTTGAGTCTCTGAAGGGGTTGAAGCTGTGAAAAACCTATTTAGGTAGCGTGTATACAAGATGTGAGTTAGTATTATAATTGGAATATATGGTGTGTGGAATGAGAATAATAACATATAACTAAATTCATAAGCGTGTAAACTGAGATATGATGTGCACAGAAATAAAAGGGTGTGTGGAAATAGAATTTCCTGACAAAATACAAACAAGTCATAGTTTAAGGGGTTTACTGCCATTTACTTTTTAGTAAAATGTGTTTTGTGTTCTTCAATTTTTTTTTGTTACTTATACTCTAGGGCATTAACATGATCCATTCAATTTCTGCAAAACTTTTCTCTCTGCCTCTTTTTTTCTTAGTGTCATTTTTTTTTTTTTTTTTATATTTGTGAGGAAAATAGAAGAAATAGCATTTCATATAGGATTAATCAAATCATAGCATTTTAATAATATAAAATTTTAAATTTTAATTTTAGCCTTGTTATTTTGAAAAATGGTTTTGCACATGTTGATGAATTCCCATAGGACTGGGTCAAAGTCAAGTTAGGTGTTCCGTGTGAACACTGATTTAATTTAATTTAATTTTATTAATAATCTGTTTATTTTATAATACGGTAGGTGGTGGGATAGATCCGTATGTTTTGATTCAATACAAAAGCCAAGAGCACAAGAGCAGCGTGATCAGAGGTTAGCGTATATATATATATATATCTATACTATATATATAATCAAATGTCGTGATTTTGTCAAAAATCTATAAATATTTATTCTTAAAGTTCCATAATTTTAAAATTCTCTCTTTCCTACGTGTCAACTCTTTTTGATTGTCTTTCGTGTTTTTTATTTTCCTCTATTTTCTATTTGTTTGATTAATTAAAATGAAAATTAATTTCATGACTTATGGATAAAGATTTGAATTTCAAAATTCCTCCATATAGATAAACATTTAAAAATTGATAAATAATTTATAAAAATTAATTTCATGGTACACAGATAAAGATAAAAATTAAATACTTAATTTCATAACTTATAGATACTTTAAAATTTGGAAAATTTACCCATAAGTCCTAGTCCTGAAAAGTTGAACCATTTAGTCTTAAAAGTTTTCTTATGCTCCATTTAATCCTATTTGCACATCAATCTAATGTTTGAAGCATTAATCTGATGTTCGAAACATTAATCTGATGTTCGAAATCTAATGTTCGAAACATTAATCTAATGTTTGAAACATTGTAATGGGACCTTTCAGTCTATAAGAAAACTTTTAGGACTAAACAGTGTATAAGTTATTAATTTGGGATTTATTAGTGCATAAGCATATAAAAATTGATAAATAATTTATAAAAATTAATTTCATGGCCTGCTGATAAAAATAAAGGTTAAAAAATTGATTTAAAAAAAAAGTACTCATGTTTTTTACCCTTCATTTTGTACTTTAATTAATTTCATTATAAATAAACATATAAAAAAATCATAAATAATTTATGGAAATTTAGATAAAGATAAAAATTTTAAAAATTATTTGAAAAATAATAATTTCATGACTTATAGATAAATAAACATATAAGAATTGATAAATAATTTATAAAAATTAATTCCATGGTCTGCAGATAAAGATAAAAATTAACTAATTGATTTACCAAAAAAAAAATTAAAATAATAAAATTTAGATAAATATATGATTTGTTAATCTATATCTATAAAAAACATATCTATCTAAATCTTTATTTTGGTTTACTTATATTTTTTTTTCTCCTTTTATCACATATTATCTTTTTTTATTTTGAATTTTTTATCTTGTGAAATACTCTTATCTATAACTTCTTATCTCCTCTTAACCTACTCCTCATAATTTTTATTATTTGTTATTATCTACCAAGTGATAAAGATATATATAAAAAAAGAATGGTTGGCCATAAATAAGAAAAATATTAATAATTAAATAATGAAAGCCGTATAGGAGAAGGCAATACAAAAATCTCACAAAATTATTTTCCGTCACTATATTTATCCAAGATAATAATTTGATATTCTTTCTTTTAATTTTTAAAAATAGTTTACATTAGATCATTGCTATGTGTTTTTTCTTTTTCTTTCTTTTTATTTTTTTTTATAAGATTGTCATTTGTTATAGTATTTTTTCAATCCCATCTCTAAATTTTCTCTTTGAAATTTTTATTTTTTTAATAATAAAGTTTAGAACTAATTTCTTACCAAATTTGTTTTCTTGGTGCTTATTTTATTAAAAGATTGAGACAAGTAAAACTTTCATATGATATATGAAATTAATGAAATATAATACAAAGATGGTAGAGAAAAACTATATATTTGTTGATATCTCTCTTTTATTATTAGTTGATTTATTAGATTATATTATCAATTTAGAGCCATATGATTTAATTCAATGTCCATAACTTTAGTTATATTCGACCATTTTGTTGTTGAGTAACCTATATAATTTTTTTTTTTTGGGTATATAATGATTAAAGCTATCATTTGTTATATTTCTTCAAATACAATTCAAATAATTTGTCATCATTTTTTTTTTATAAATAAGATGGATTAAACTATTTTCTTATATAATTTTTATAATCCTACGAAATTCTTATCTTGAATTTTTTTTTTAAAATGTTGTAGAAACTATGCAAGTATTATTCAATTATAATTAAAAGTTGAGATTTATTCATAATTTGGTCCCACAATAATAATATAAATCATTGATTTAAAATAAGTAAATTTATGATAACTTATAAAATTTATTTCTTTTAATGCTTTGTTTTTGTTTTTGTTTTGTTTTGTTTTTTTTTTTTTTTTGCATGACACTATAGTCTGATACAAATTATTTATGTTATCAAGCGATTGTAATATTATTATCCTAACAATCTTTATAATTAATATTTTTTTATGTATATCAAATTTTTATTGTGAAATTTTGTAAATTAATTATTGTTAACATCAATCAAGATGGCCTAACATCATGACTTGCTGCTATTAAAATATAATTCAAGATTAGAATAATTTATATATCACACAAAATATAAATAGTTTATTTTTCCGTGCATCGCACGGGTTACCGCTAGTATATATATATATATATATGTATGTATAAGAGGCTCTTTCCAGAGAATGGCTAGTCTTTTTATTCCCATTTTGCCCTCCATTTTCTTTTTATCTTGCCATGTGCGCAATTGTCCTTTCATCATGATAAATCTCTATTTTGTTTTTTTTTTTATTATTTATTTTTATTAATTTTATCTTTTCGTTTTGAATAATTTACTAATGTTAGCCTATATGTTGAGTGAGTTTTTTCCTAATTACGCAAACATTCTTGGTCACTTATGCAACAGGTTTTTTTCATAATTACGTATGCATTCTTGATCAATTATGAAATAGATTTTTCCGTAATTATGTAAATATTCTTGGTCAATTATGAAACATAAATATTTGATTTTTTAACAAATTACAAATATACCCATAAAGTTTATTTAAAATATAAATTGATCTTATAATAATAGGAATTAAAACTATCGTTTGTTATAAATTTTAATTTAATACAATACTCAAGGAAAAGAAAAAAAAAAATTCTCCTATGTAATAATAAATTATCAAAATTGTTCATTGAAAAATATTTCTCATATCATTATAAATTGTTAATTAACTTAATAATTTATTTATTAACATAATGTAAGAATTGCTTTCCTACAAGTGCTTTGTCATTTTATTCCCATTTTGCCCTCCGTTTTCCTTTTATTTAACCATATGCACAGTTATCCTTTCATTTTAATAAATCTCTATTTCGCTTTTCTTTTCGATTTTGCTCTTTCATTTTAAATAATTTATTAATAGTGGCCTATATATGGAGTGAAATTTTTTTCGTAATTACACAAATATTCTTAGTCAATTATGCAACAGGTTTTTTCGTAATTAAGTAAATAGTCTTGGTCAATTATGAAACAGGTTTTTTCGTAATTACGCAAACATTCTTAGTCAATTATGAAACATAAATCTTTTATTTTTTAACAAATTAGAAATACACTCATAAAGTTTGTTAAAATATGAATCGGTCCTATAATAGTAGAAATTATAACAATTGTTTGTTACAAATTTTAATTTAACACAATACTCAAGGAAAAGGGCAAAAAAAAAAAAAAAATTATTCTCTTATGCAATA
Organism: Camellia sinensis; assembly: GCF_004153795.1. Taxonomy (NCBI): domain Eukaryota; kingdom Viridiplantae; phylum Streptophyta; class Magnoliopsida; order Ericales; family Theaceae; genus Camellia; species Camellia sinensis. The sequence goes on along the minus strand of NW_021026182.1, from coordinate 4,123,380 downwards.
ATAAATTATCAAAATTATTTAGTGGAAAATATTTCTCATATTATTAAAAGTTGTTAATTGACTTAATGATTTATTTATTAACAAAATGGTTAATTGAAAAATATTTTTCAAATCATTAAAAATTGTGAACTTACTTAATGATTTACTTATTAATCAAATTGATCGTTTGTTGTGCGAGTATGATTTATGTGTTAATAAAATTAGTCATTTGTTTATATATGTATTTTCTTCTGCTTCTTTATTAGTTCAGTGACTTATCTTAGTAATTTTTTTTAGATGAGAGAATTATTTTAGTATTTGTTTTATATTTATCTGTTGAAAAAAAAAACTACACATCATAATTTTTATTTATTTATAAATTCAGAAGAAATGTTAAAGACTCATAATTTTACCTAAAATGATATGGTAATAGAATTCGAGTCGACATCATTGGTTGTATAACAAATCAAAAAATCATACTTATCATACTACATAATTCTATCATATATCTAATGATTTATTCAATTCAATTTCATAGAATAATATTTTAATTTAATTTTTTTAATCAAAATGCAAAACTTAAATATAATGTAATAATAGACCGTGCCTTGCTAAAAAGTTAATAATATAAATTGTCACACTCTTACTATTTTTTTTTTGTGTACATTTTTCATTTAAAAAAAAAATTAGTGAAAAAGTCAATATAAATTATCACATTGCTCATACTATTTATTTTGTATATTTTTTTATAAAAAATTAAAAAGTCAACTAAAATAGTTAATTTCCAAACAAGGTCTAAGTTGATATTTTTTTTTAATTACAAAAAGACGTATAAAAAAAAATAATATGACCTAAATAAGTTAATATAAATAACTTATTAGTCTTACCCAACCAAGCCAATTTAAATTTTTATTTATATTTCATGTTTTGTTGATTTTGATGAGGTGTATTAATTTATGGTACATTCATTTTTATGCTTACATAGTTTTATTGGGAAAATATCAATTAAGGCCTCGTTTGGGAACAGGCTAATTTAGTAATTTTTTGGCTAATTGGCTAAAAAGGTAGGTAAAAACAAATTGTATGTTTAGGATGACTTTTTGACTAATTACGAAAAGCTGTGCAAAAAGTAGAAAGAATCCGTAATTGTTGACTTTTTGGTATGACTAATTGGCTAGTTGGCTAATTTAGTAACTTTTTGGCTAATTGACTAAAAAGGTAGCATCCCAAACGAGGCCTAAGTGTAAATTTATAAAAATATTTTCAGCTTAATGATAAACTTTACATGTATTAAGTAGATAGCTCCGTTTAGTTTAAATAATTCCACTCTTATATTTGAATGTTATGTTTGATTTAAATTTTTAAAAATTGATTCTAAAGTCACTTTTGAATATACATTTCAATGTATGTTTGGCATAGTAGAGTTTTTGAATTTGCGGATTGGGTTTACTTGGTTGTCCGCTTGGACATCTCTTCGGACGTCCGGCCGGTTGACCGAAATAATAATTTTTTTTTTTTTTTTTAATGGCAACCTGTTATTTGAAAATAAAAAATTTATATTTGTTTTTGATATTTTTTAAATATAGAATTTTTTTAGACCGTTTTTAAACAAAACAATTTAAATTTTTTTTTAATCAAATATACAATCAAAAGTAATTTTAAAGCACTAGCTGAATATTTTTTTAACAAAAAATAATATTTTTTAAAATATTTTAAATAAAAAATTATTTTCAGATTTTTTAAAAAATTTTAAAGAAAAAAATTATTTTTTCTATAATTATTTTTTTGAATTAAATTTTAAAAAAAGTTTAGTTATGAGTTTTAAATAAAATTTTCAATAGAATTTTGAGTTTTGTGTTTGGTTATGAGTATAAGTTTTTTATTTAAGTTTTAAAAACTCATAATCAAATAATTTTTATCATTTCAAAAATTTAAAATTCAATTCAAAATTCTTTTCAAAATTCATAATTAAATAAATTTTTTCTTTCCAAATCATAATTTAATAACACTTAAATACAAAATACAGGCTTGGTTTGGGAAGTAGGTTGGCTTTTTGGCTTTTTGACTTTTTTGGCTATTTTAGCCTGGGCTAAAAAGCTTGGTTTGGGAAGGACTTTTTGGCTTTTTGGCTTTTTTGACTTTTTTTGTGAGAGAAGAATGTAATGATTATAGGTTGGATGTGATGTTTTGTTTGTTATGGCTAAAATAGCCTATTTTGTTTTTTGTGACTAAAATAGCCAAAAAAACCTGAAAATCAACTTGCCAAACAGAGGCACAATATCATTCTTAAATCATGATTTAACCAAACGTCATCATAATTTTTTTTTCCCCTTGCGTAGTTAATTTTTGAAAGTACAAGTGCAGTGTGATTCCATATAAAATCGATTCATATAACTTGACAAAACACATCAACGATGACTGGTCAATGCATAGTCACCTTTGGTGCAGTGCTTTTGCAGTCTCTGATGAGATTTTTTATAGGGAATATTCTGTATATAATTTAAAAAATAATTATAAATAAAAGATAAATTTTATTAATATTAATAAGGATAAATTACAAATATATCCATCGAAATTTACTTAAAATATAAATTATTTTTTGTGATTTAGAAAATTACAAATATTTTCTTATCAGAATTTTTTATTTAATAGAATTAATTGAAAAAGTAAAATTTCTAACTGTTCATCTATACAATAATAAAACTATCTGAATTATTAATTGAAATAAAATTTTAATATTATTAAAAATTATTAATTAACTTGATAATTTATTAATAAAAGAAACTATTTGTTATGAAATTATAAAATTTGTTCATCACAAGGAGTAATTTATAATTTAAGTAAATTTCAAGAGGTATGTTTATAATTTACCGTATTAATAATTAAAATTTTAATTTTCTTTTTAACAATTTGTAATATTTTTGTGAAAATACAACTATAAGGTAATTTCTCTTTTTTTTTTCTTTTGGTGGTAGCACCTTCCTAAGTGGTGTAAAATTGACCAATGAAGCGTTTGTTTATTAAACATTTGGCATATATAAGTCTATCTTTTTATATTTTTTGGGTCACATTAATTAATATTTTTTTTTTATAAATTTTTTTATAAAAAGTTGAAAAGTAAATTTATTTAGGACATTTCAAACCATCCTTAGGGTCGTTTGGCATTGGCTAATATAACTATTTTTTTTAGCTTAGGACTTTTTTAGTCTCGTTTGGTTTTTGTTTTGAGATTTTTTTGACTTTTATGAGAGAAAAAGTGTAATGATTATAGGTAAAAATGATATTTTCTCTTATTAGCTTATAAAGTTTATTTTGTCTTTTTGTGTTTTTTTAGTTCCAAAATATTAGCCAACGAGCACTTAATATTTGAATTCGAATCTTATTATTAGAGCATCCGTATCAGTTTCAACAAATTTTGAGTCAAATTATAACTCAAAATTCACTTTTGTATTTTAATTAGCATTTTTTTTTTGTGTACACACTCCATCAAACTCTCTATTTTAAAGTTCTATTTTATTAAAATATTAATTTTTATTCTTTAACTGTTGAATGCTTATTCTTAATTCAGCAAATTTTTACTCTTATCATTGCTAAATGCTACTCCCATGGCTTCATAACAAAACAATCAAACGAGAGTGCTAGCTGAATCAATAGGGATATTTCTCTATGACAAGGGAAAATAAAAGAAACATAAAAAAATAAAAAATAAATAAAAATAATTAACCCACAAACCATCCTTAACATCATATTAAGGTTTTTTTTTTTTCAATCTAAATAATAAAATCCAATAAAGCATACAAAAACACTTGAGGATTCGCAGAAAACAATTTTCGGGAGATAGAAAATTCTCTATTTAAAAAAGAAGAAGAAGAAGAAAAAAGAAAGAATAAATAGGGATATTCCTGTATAAAAATAAAAACCCATCAACTATAAATTACTAAAAATCAAATTGAGCATAAACCCCCAAACTGTTCTTAACATCGGCCTACAGCCCGGTTACATAGCAAAGAGAAACACTAATAAAAAAGTAAAAAAAGAAAAAAAAAAAAAGGACAAAAACACTTGGAGATCAATAAAGAACTGTTTTACAGAGGTAGAATTTCACAAAAATAAATAAATAAAACCCATCCCTGAAATGGAAACCCTTTAAAGCAATGTAGACCCAGATAAAAAAACAACATAAAAGGCAAAGATATAACTATAAAACACTGTAAAATCAACAACACATGTAGGGCTTTTATCCAAGGCTCAAAGCCCCGTCTTCTCAACAAACACTGTAAAATCTATGCATATATATACATGTATGTATGTATATATACTCCTACTACTGCTCCCATGGCTTCATGGTTAGAGCACTCACTGCCCAACCCCCTTAATCCCAGAAGAGAAGCAAGTAACAAGCAAACAATAGCAACACAATCACACAGGGAGGTCGATTGGGTAGTCGACCGGCCGGACGACCGATCAATCCAATTTTAGGCATTTTACAAGGCATTCGTGGGACATTTGGAGGATATCTGGGTGGACAACTGGCCATGGCTTTTTGGCCCAGCTTTGCTCTAGAAAATATAATAAAAAATAGATTGTCGTATGAGCAGTATTGTTGCGTTCACAAAATAAATAAAAGCTATACAGAAGCTGATGGAGCTGATATTTACATTTTTTTGCTCTCTACAATAGCTTCAAAGTCATTGTAGAAAGGTTGATGTGGAGGAATTGAAAAATAGTACAAATCTAGAAATCTGCAACCCAAAAGTTAATAATATATAATTTTGTACAATCTATTTTAAGTTAAAATTTAGATCTCGTTTAGAAATATGTTATATTAATAATTTTTTAATTTTTTAAAAAATATATATAATAAAAATAAAAAGAGATGTGATAATTTATAATGATTTTTTAACTAAAATACTTAGGATAAATTATAAATACACTCCTGAGATTTGATTAAAATATAAATGGCCCATGTAGTTTTGAAAATTACATTCCATCCATTGAGGTTTATAATTTCATAACAAATCATCTATTTTATTAATAAATCATCAAGTCAATTAACAGTTTTTAATGATATTAGAAATACATTTCAATTAATAATTTAAATAATTTTATTATTGTATAAGAGAACAATTATGAATTTTATTTTTTTAGTTAATTCTGTTAAATAAAAAATATTAATAAGGAGATATTTATAATTTTTTAAACCACAAGAGGTAATTTATATTTTAAATAAAGGGCAATGTTAGAAACACTAAAAGTGGTGCTCTAAAATAACCACTAATGGTGTGACACCCACTTTTTCAAAAAAAAAAAAAAAATAGACAGAACAACATTGTAGAAGTGGGTGGGACTCACTGCCATATCATTAGTGATGACACTAATTAATACTCTCACTTATTTTTTTTAAATAAATATCAAATAATGTATTTATAATTTATCCAAATCCTTAATTTCCAAACGAAGCTTTAATAATTATCTATAAACAAAAGAGCTTTTCTCCCAAGGATGGGTACTCTTTTGGACTTATTACAGACTGGGGCAAGTTTTTTTTTTTTTTTTTTTTTTTTAAATACCAATTAATTAGTACTTTTTAAAAATAAATACTTATATAATTTATCATATAAAATGGACAAAGTAGGGGTTTTATGGTAATTTCGCAGGCTATAAATAGTACTTTGCTAGTTCAGCTCAGAAACTAATATCTAAGCCTGGAAGGTTGATTATTTTAATAGGTTATTCAGTTTTTAGCTATTTTAATAGGTTAAAGTATTTATATTAGTAAGAGAATAAATTTTTTTTATAATAGGATGTGATGTTTATGAGAGAAAAAATAAAATAATTATAAATTTAATGTGACATTTTATCTTATTAACTATTTTAATTTATTTTATTTTTTTTTTGAATTTTAACAAAAAAAAAAAAAAAAAAAACCTAATTTTTAGTGTCCCAAACCCCCCTTATGTATATTCCAATGATGCACAGGGCAAGGAGGCAATCCAGTGTGGAATGAGAAATTTACATTCAGTGTAGAGTATCCATCAGAGGAAGAAGATGAGCGATACAAACTCATCCTCAACATCATGGACAAGGACACCTTCTCTGCAGATGACTACCTCGGCCAAGCCACGTATGCAATTCCTTAATTTGGAAATTTTTTATTTCATATCAATTTTTTTTTTTTTTTTTTTTTTTTTTTTTGTAAAAAAAGAATTTTTTTTTTTGTCTCGATAAAAAGGAACAAAACAATAAATTTAAACGTGATTAATGGAAGTCCTATCAACTCTCTCCTACGATAACCCTAATATTAATATGCATGACCTCATATGATTGAGTTCGTTCTCAACATTCACATCCCTGTCAATTTTTGTTTATTTGCGGAAAAAAATGGTAAATAATCTTTTTTGGACGTGATTTAGAAGAAAAATGAGTGAGAGTATTAATTAGTGCTACCACTAATGATGTGGCAGTAGGCCCCACCATGAATGATTTGATGTTTTGGCCTTGGTGTTGTATTTTTTTTCTTTTTTTATTAAGTGCCATGTCATCGTCTTTTTAGAGCTCCAAAATTAGTGGTCTCTATCATTGTTGGACTTAGAAATCTCTATATATTGAGGAACCAGATAAGAGGGGCTTAGATGAGCCGATAATGTGGTGTACCACACATAGGAATCCACAGGCTTTGTTTCAAAACAGGTTTAAGTTAAGTCTAATTCTAACAACCCAATGAAAAACATTAAGACGTAGTGACAAAAACTCGGAGACTCTTAAAAATAGGCACGATTCTCTCCGTGAGCATCACCCCAAAGACCTGAATTCATGTCTTACTAGTCACCAAATCACATAAGAGTAAAGTCCTCAGCCACCAGACTAGACTATGAATTTTCAATGTAAACAATATGTTATTCAAACTTACAAGAGTTTAACAAGCTTCTAATATATTATATTTTTCCTCGGGACTTGAAAAAGAACACAGGTAAAATATATCTCACCAAAAAATGTTGTGTTATTAAAATTAATTTTTTGTTTTTGTCATTTGGGTTGTGGTTGATTCTATTTCTATGATGATTTACATTTTTGGTAAAACACATAATGTTAATATAGGATATATTTGGAAGACCTTTTGGCACTAGGAGTGGAGAATGGAAATGCAAAGCTACATCCTCTCAAGTATAGTGTTGTTTCCCCTGACCAAAATTACTGTGGAGAGATTCAAGTTGGTGTCACTTTCACCCCTAAGGTACTCTGCAAATTCAATTTATAAAATCCTTTTTTTTTTTAAAGGGTTGGTATATATCAACAGATCAATTTCATCTATTTTTCATTTTTTATCTAGATTCAAGCAATGTCGATTTGTTGATTCAAAAAATACATAATCAGGATCAGTGAGGCATGAAAAGTAAGGAAAAAAAATAATTTGTAAATCACACATAGGCACAAGAATATAAGGTTTACGTGATTCATTTCAATACTAAGACTGTGTCTTTGGTTGTTGTGATTTCATTATGATTAGAAAAGCTTGCAAACAAGAAAGATAGTTGCCCCCAATTACATTTACATAAAACCAAAGTTATATGTCACAAGTGTAAAAATATCAAAATATCCTTTAGGTTGTGTTTGGATCATAAATTTTGGAAGATTTGAAAGGAAAATGTGAATGAAATATAAGTTTTTTTTTTTTCTCCATTTCTAAATCCCTTTTTAAATTCATAATCTAAACACAATGTTAATTATCAAGTACTTATCAAGATCCACACTCCAATACTATTTTCTAAAATATGACAAGAGATACACACTCCAATATACACGTAGTTGTGATAGTTATGCATCTCAGTCTTGTGCTGATGAGTGTTTTTCTTGTTTGTGTGTTTGATAGGTACAAGAGGAAGAGGAAGCTGAGGAAGAAGAATTTGGTGGATGGAAAGAAAGTGATTATTAGCTGCTTTGCCAAGTTAGCTAATTTGTGGATCAGTAATGCTTGGTGGCTCGGAAATTTATGCCTTGAATGGCTTAAATGTGTCAAAATGACATCGTTTTAGAGATAAAATGACGTCATTTTGATACATTCAAACCGTTCGGGCCACACAAATTCGGGTCACCAAGCATTTTTTTTTGTAAACTCTTTGTTGTGTGTTTGTGTGTGAACCAGTTGTTGAAATTATTTCTGTAATCATAGAGAGTCAATCTTAAGGTTAAATTCTCATTTATGGATAAGGGGATGGGTTACGGTTAATTTTATCTCATGATAACATTATTTTGCGTTGGTTTAAATTTTATGACTTTAAATAATTTATCATAAGGGCTCTTTTATCTCGCATAAGTAATATTTATTTTGTCCAATTTTCGATCGCAAAATGATTAAAATATATTATTTGGCATAAGTTATCCAACTTAATCCTATCAACGAATCAAATACGCCAAATATTACTCACCATGTAGCACAAGTCATTTTTTTATTTATTGAAAAATTGAGTGCTCTATTTTTATAATATTAAAAAAATTTATAAAACAAAAGATTAAAATTTAATTTTGCCAAAGATGGGTTTAGAAGATTCAAAATTTTAAATTTTGCATTTATTATAAGAGATTTGCACTTTCAATTTTATTTCACAAATTCAACAGCAACCCACTCTATATATACACAATTAAAATTAAAAAATTGAGTCTAAAAAGGGTGTTCAAAATCTGATGAAATTTGCTCAGATCAAACCTTCAAAACGTACATATTGTTTTAATGGTGGCAAATAGCAAACTAGTTTAAGGTGTTTGAAGAATTTTAAGAATAACAAATGTAATCTTATTATTCTCTTCTCATTGTTTTATCTTCCTCACATAATTGCCTATAGTATTTGAGGTGTGTTATTTACAATTCATGTATCAATTTTTTATATGTAAAAACATTTACAATCTTTCATTAAATCCTACTTTGATGAATTTTTATTTTCATCTTTTTGTTGTGAAAATGAGATCCAATTCATTCATTAAACTTCTATAAAAATCAAGTTACCACCAAAAATTTTATCAAATGAGGGACGAATAAAATCTTTCATCAAATTTTTAACAAAATCCCATTTTTACTTAAATTTGATAAAATTGTTAAAAGATGAAGAATTGGAGATCATTTTTTTCATCTAATTTAGCTTTTGGAATATGCTAACTACTTTTAAAAAGATTTGATAAAAAATTGATTCCACTATTAAGACCATCTCCAACGGTGAATCAGATTGATCACCAGATTTAAATTTGATGATAAAGGACCACTTTTATCTCTCCACCAGTTTCACCAAAATGATATCAAATTGAGAACGAGCCAAAACTTTTACCAAAATGAGGAGCTGGATCAGATTTCACTAAAATATTGTGTGTTTATGTTGGAGGTGGATCCCACCGGAGTCGATCATTGTCAAGAGGCTCAATTGGGTGTTCAAGGGGTTTAAACTCAACTGCAACTTCAATCCCATGAGCAGCAGATGCAAAACACCGCGATAATGTAGGAGTAAAGCTTCGTTTGGGAACAGATTATTTTAGTAATTTTTTGGTTTTTTATAAAAAAAATGTGCAAAAAAGTAGAGAGAGTGATATAATAACTTATAACAACTTTTTGGCTTTTTAACTAAAGAGCAATGATAGAGGGCCACAAAAAGTGTGGCTCAAATGGCTCAAAACTGCCAAAACGACGTCGTTTAGCCACAAAAAGTGTGGCTCAAATGGCTCAAAACTGCCAAAACGACGTCGTTAATTTTGGCAGTTTTGAGCCATTTGAGCCACACTTTTTGTGGCCCTCAAACATTTTTCTTAACTAAAATATATTGTTGACAAACGAGGCTCAGGTTCATGAAACCAGATGCAAAACACCGCGATAGAACAGCTTTCAGACACAATTTGGATAAAAATTCACATAAGCAGGGTATCAATAAGGCAACAAGCATTGCGCCCCATTCAATATTCCATAGCAAAAGGTCAATAGGTTGTGCAACTCTCCAATAGCTCTCCAACTATCTAGAACACAGTAAGTACAAAATCATCTATGCATTTAAGGTGAGGCAAACAAGAATCTAACAACAAACATCATTTAAGATACAAAAACTAGATAATTAACTTATTACTGAACTTAACTATTCGAACCCATCATGAAAGGGTCTGTGAAAAAATTCTCACTATTTTATAAGACCAAATCAAACCCATTTTCAAAAAGGAAAATTCTTTAATACTCTGTTGGTCTATTGGTTTGTACAAAAGAGTTATTTTCCATACTCAGATTGTTTATTGAAGTCAATTTCAAGACTGAATTCGTTTTTTCAAGACAAACAGACTTCAAAGAACCACTTAGGTTTAAAAATTGAATTCAAAGCAAATCCCATTTGAGAAATCTGTTTCAAAATAACATGTTTTCAAAAACACAAAACACAGACTTCAAAGAACGACTTGGGTTTGAAAATTAAATCCAAAACAACTCAAATAAACATTGGTTTGGCCAATGAAAAGGTCAAGGCAAGTCTTGACCAACATCTAAATCCAAAATTAATACAATTTCCTATAATGGATTGAATTAAAATCAACAAATTACCTGACAACCATATATATATACACACAAAGATATAGCTCTCAATTGAGGAACAATAAATGAAAAAAGAAAGTGCAGATCAGAAAAACAGAGCAATCAGTTGAAGAAACAGAAACCCTAGTAGAATCAAGAGGGATAAAGAAAGATGCTTAGAAGTGCACTTTGGGTTCGTTGGTGAATATTTCTGTTGACAGAAAATCTAGAGAAGAAACCCACCATTCTCAGCTCTTCACCTCCCCAACAACAAAACAGTTCACCGCCTATTGGTCTCGTGTTTCTCTGTTTTGAGTATGTCTACGGTGGAGCAAGTTAAAAGATGCCGTCCACCATCCCATTACTGGTCTCTCTCTCTCTCTGTTTTGAACGATAATGGGAGACGAAAATTTTTTGGCTCGCGGGAAGTCTCTAATCTTTTGATGCAAGTTAAAGTGCAATCGTTAGAGGGACTCATATCAGATCGAGGAAGTTGTTTTTTTTTAACTCGGATTTAGTAAATCGTTGGAGATACTCTAAGGTGACTAAATCAAGTTTTTTATCTAAATTATTGAACAAATTTGATGGAAAAAAAAAAGGAAAAAGTTAGAGTTGATTTAACCAATTTTAATTGAAGGTAAAAAATTCATATAAATTAATAGTAAAATATCACATTATTTATTTTGAAGGTAAGGTAATATTAAATAATAATTGAAGAAACAAAATACAATTTATCACTGAAATGATATTTCATCATAAATATTTGGATTGAAATAATAATACTATGGTAAATTATAATTATACCCTTAAGATTTATTTAAAATACAGATTGTTCTTTGTAATTTTGAAAATTACATCTCGTCCCTTCAAATTTATAATATTATAACATATGACCCATTTGTTAATAAATCATTAAGTTAATTAATAATTTTTAATGATATCATAAATATATTTCAATAAAAGTTTTTGGTAATTTTATTATTATATAGGAGAGTTGTTAATTTTTTTCCCTAATCAATTCTATTAAATAAAAAATTCAAGTAAGTGATAATTGTAAATTTTAAAATTAGACGAGACAATTCGTATTTTAAGTAAATTTTAGATGTGTATTTGTATTTTAATATACTCTTGAGATTTGTTTAAAATACAGATTGTTTCCTATAGTTTTGAAAATTATAAATACCTCTAGTTATAATTCTTTATTTAACAAAATTAACAAAAAAATAAATAAATTATAACTACTCTTCTATATAATAATAAAATTAAATGAAATTTATGATATTATCAAAAATTATTAATTTTCTTAATAAAACAAAAGATGCCATTTGTTATGAGAAACTTGAAGGAGCAATGTAATTTTTAAAACTACATAGAATTATTTGTATTTTAAACAAATATCAAGAGGTGTATTTGTAATTTATCTACAATAGTGATTATAAATATAGAGGGCATTGGGTGTGCTCCCTAGGGTTTGGCTTAATGGGTGCAACTTAGGATTTGGAAGTGTGTTCTCTCCAAGTCTTACGTTCAATTTCCACTAAATGCTATTAAATCCTTAAAGTCACATCCATGGGTTTTGCTTGAGATTTTCTAAATTCACGTTGAAGTGCGGGTAAGCTAATTTGAACAGTTGCTCATTAATTTTTTTAATAGTAATGTTACATCCATTGAATTTGGTCTCGTCTGCATTGTCCGAGTTTGTGTATATCGGTCGTTCAGTAGGTCATTCGGGAGATCATCCGACCGATTATTTAAGTAAATATTAGTTAATACTCTGATTGAAAGGATGATAGCCGCGATTGATGAGGGTGACATTCATCATTTAGACGATTGTCTGGTCCCATCATTTGGTCAGAATCAGACTCACTCTATTTCATTGAACAAGCATTTTTCTTTTCTTTTTTTTTATAATTAAAACTAATAAAGAATAGTAGTAAAAATGAAGGAGGTTGAACAAGCGGTTTTCTTTTTTTAATTAAAACCAATAAAGAATAGTAGTAAAGAATAATAGTAATAATAAGGGGTAAAAGTGTAATTTGGCCTGAAGGTAATTGAAGTAGGGTGGATAGAGAATATCCGTAGTGGAGTGAGAGTACCTTCAATCCAAACAGAAACACTGGAAGCAGAGATCGGAGCAAACATTTTTGGTTGGTACCCCCAAAGTCGTCCTCTTCCTCTTCCTCTCTGCACCAAACCCAATCCCTTTTCACTTCCTATTTTTCCTCCATCAAGCCCTAAAACCCTACTACACTCTCTCCTCTTTCTCTTCCTTCTCCAATTTTTTATTCTCTTCAATTAGGGTTCTATTCTGTACTTCCCATTTTTCAGGAACAGCAAGCAATTCATTTCATCTAAATCCGAGTATGTTCTCTTTTTCTCTCATGCATGTGTGCTTCCGTGTAAATTTTGAAGCTTTTATGGGTTCATGAGGCTTGATCTATTGTTTGTTGGAATTTTTTTCTGTTTTTTTCCATCTGCATTTTGAGTCTGTTTGGTTGCTGGGAAAATTTTGGCATTTGAAACAAATTGGGGGTGAGGCTTAGCTGGGTCAAGATGAACTGTACTTTCTTGTTTGTCTGTTTACAAATTATATTTTTTTTTGCTGCGAAATGAACCATTTACTGCAAGATTGCAGAGTTTGATCATTTTCCCCCCCTTCAGTATTTGTGTTGCAATTGATTGTCCCATGCAATTTCATTTGAGTGTTGGGATATGCTTTACTTTACCCTCTGTTTGGTTTCCGAGAAAATTGTTGCCATTTGAGAGAAATTTGGGGGAGGATTAGCTGGGTAAAGGTGAACTGTACTTCATTGTTTGTCTGTTTACATTGTATTAGCTATGAAATAGGAAATTTAGTTTAAGATAAAGTTTGATCGACATTCTGAGTCTGTTTCTGACGCATTCTGAGCCGCTTTCACACATACTTTCAACTACTATTTGGGTTCATGAGTTTTAGATTTATATAAAGCATCCCAAACTAGTTTCTTTTCTCTATTTCAACTTTGAACACATTTCAATTCCCATGGTTTATTAGTTTTTGGATGGTTTAAAACATATTAGAAAGTAAACACTTTGTTAGAACTAGATGTAGTGTAGCCTTCCCAAACAATGAAATCATCTTACAATTTTGCCTTACTTTAAATATTGAGAACACGGATTTCCTTATTCTTTTATTGTAGAAGAATCTCTCTGGCTCCGCATCTGTCTCTCTCGTAGTTATTTTTTCGTTGTTTTTTAATGTAAAATTTCTCTTTGTTCACTCATATACCCATAAGCCCTCACACATGGTCATCAGCATAGCCTGATATTTGCCCGACACGTGTGGAGCGGGGACTTTACGTGGGTCTCGGGATTAGTCAGGTTTACGCGGATACCTGATAATAAATAAGTATGGTTGATTTTCTTCCCACCTCCTTAAATGTAGATTATGAATCTGTGCTCTCGCTGAGAAGAGTCACTTAACTCAGCCTTTTCTTCTATTCTTTAAATATCAATGATTATTCTTTTTTGTTGGCTTAATGTTGGTGTTATTTCATTTTTCAGGTTGCTTTTTGTAAATTTGACAGGAAGAGCAATGGATCACAGTTCAGGTGAGGACACAGACATAAGTGAATCCGAAATCGAGGAGTATGAAGACAAAGCTTATGAAAAACTGAAGAGTGGTAGTCATCAGGTCAAATTATCAGATGAAATGTTCAGTTGTCCCTATTGTCCGAAGATAAGAAAACGATATAAGGAACTCTTGCAACATGCTACTTCCGTGGGCAATTGTAATTCACAAAAACGAAGTGCAAGAGACAAGGCAAATCATCTAGCATTGGTAAAATACTTGGAAAAGGATTTAGGGGTTGGTCCTGGTTCTGGTCCATCACAACCTGTGACTGAGTCTGATGCCCTTGCAGATTGTGACCGTGATGAGATGTTTGTGTGGCCATGGATTGGAATTGTGGTTAATCTCCAAACTGAATGGAAGGATGGGCGATATGTGGGGCAAAGTGGTTCCAAGCTGCGGGACCAGTTGATAAGAAGAGGGTTCAATCCAATAAGAGTTCATCCGCTGTGGAATTTTCGAGGTCACTCAGGAAGTGCTGTTGTGGAATTTAATAAAGACTGGTCTGGTTTTAACAATGCCATGTCATTTGAGAAGGCTTATGAGGCAGATCATCATGGGAAAAAGGATTGGAATGCTGCATCTAAAGATCGAGGGTCTGATCTCTATGCTTGGGTTGCTCGGGCGGATGACTACAATTCTACCGGCATTATTGGGGAACATCTTCGCAAGACTGGAGACCTTAGAACCATTTCTGATCTCATGGCGGAGGAGGCTCAGAAAACAAGTAAACTTGTATCTAATTTGACAAACTTAATCGAGGTCAAAAATAGGAATTTGGTAGAGATGGAGAGCAAATTCTCTGAGACTTCAAACTCTCTTAACAAATTAATGGAGGAGAAAGACAGGCTCCATCAATCTTATAATGAAGGTGTGTGTGTTGTTTTAGTGCTCAATTATTGGCTCCCTCAACATTTTGAATTTGACTTGATTCTTATTTTTTGTTTACGGTATTAGTAGTTGCAGTGGTGGTAGTTTGTTTCATGTTTGTTTGGATTTGTCAGAGATAAAAAAGATTCAGTTGAGTGCACGAGAACATTTCCAGAAGATTTTCAATGATCATGAAAAGCTTAAGTTGCAACTGGAATCTCAAAAGGGGGAGCTTGAGCTGCGTGGAAAAGAATTGGAGAAACGTGATGTCCAAAGTGAAAATGAAAGGAGAAAGCTCTCTGAAGAGATTGAAAAGGTTTGATATTTCTGACTTGGTTTTACCGCTCTTGTATTAACTTTGTGAGTTTATCTGTTCAGACCTGATATAAATACTGAAGAAGAACAGGTCTCCTGTCAATAATTAATTGTTTAGGAGCTTGGCATTCATTGATATCCTGTTATCTATATGCTTTCTGAAGTGGAATGGCAACAAAGTTGACCATTTTCTTCCCCTTTATTCTAGACAAGGGAGAGTAGGCATTCTTTCTCAATCCGTTGTATTAATCATTCTCATCCTCAATGCAAAAGGCATGGCATGGCATTTTTATCCACGTCTGAGTGAGCATGACTGTTCAAAGTGCGTTCTTGTAAGAGCACCTGTGTCATGAAGAAATTTGGGGTATTATGGTGATAACACGTGGCGGTATCACTGACAGTTCTCATATTGTGGTAGTGGGGTCTACGTGGTTTGCTTGGTGGGAGAAAAGAGTTGTTCACCTAGTTCCATTTATAGTTTTTTATTGGTTGGTGACACTGCTTAGGATGGTTTCACCGTTGCACTCAATATTTGTTCTTGTGTCGTGTACAATATATTCAAATTCTGGACCCCAAGGCTGTGAGCAAAGTTGCATCTGGGTTTGAGCCCCTTGGTGGCATGTGGTGGAAGTCTTGGCAGCCGATCAATGGACTGGGTTTCAACATAGGCCATATGGTTCACTATGCCAAAAAAATAAATAAATAAATAAAAATAAAAAAATTGTAGGGGGTTTCAACATTGGGCATATGATTCACTGCCAAAGAAAAAAGAAAAAAAAGTGAAGGTCTTATTGTACAGTAACTTTCATTATACTTGTTACTGCTGTAGCATTAGTTATTTTTATGATTATGTTATGTATTGAAGTGTTTTAGTTAGTTATGAAATGCTTGACCAAATTGATTTCATTGTTCTTTCAGAATGCCATAAAAAATAGTTCGCTTCAGATGGCAGCTATGGAGCAACAGAAAGCTGATGAAAATGTTTTGAAATTGGCTGAGGATCAGAAGGTCTGTGAATTGTTACATCACTGAAAATAATTGGATTACTCTCTGTCAAGTTCAAACGTTAGCTAATGTTAAGGCTGTGACTATTTATTTCAGAGACAAAAAGAGGATCTCCACACAAGAATAATTCAACTGGAAAAACAGCTGGATGCGAAACAAGCACTTGAGCTTGAAATTGAGCAACTGAGAGGGACATTGAATGTTATGAATCACATGGTTGACGATGGTGATTTGGAAGTCCTTAAAAAGGTTGAGGGAATGCACAAAATGTTGAGAGAAAAGGAAGGAGATTTTGATGATTTAGAAGCATTGAATCAAACTCTAATAGTGAAGGAGCGGCTTAGCAATGATGAGCTGCAGGAAGCTCGTAAAGAGTTGATTAATGTAAGTGTTTCATTTTATTCGTCCTTTTGTAGTTCTCTTTTCTGTTCTTTTCTTTTTTCCTTTTTGTGCGTGCCTGCGTGTGTGGATAACTAACTTTATTAATAGAAGCTAAAAACAAGAACGGCTTTTCTGTACCCAAATGCCTTCAGTTTTCAAAATGCTAACTGTATTTATCATTTTTACTGCTCCAGTTTAGATGCCATTGTCATTATAGACAGTCTTACAGGATCTTGATTCTTGCCAAGTATGTGTTCCAATATGTAATGTTCTAAGTTGGATGTAGCCCATTGGTTTTGTTTACAGGTTTCAATTTACTTAGATTGTGATGGTATAGATATTTTTTGGATGGTATGATTTGGCAGAAAAGAATCTACTTTTGTCACCTTGGGTACTTGCATCATTGCATGTACAAAAAGAGGAACCACTTTTGTTGACTTATGAAATTATTTTTCCTTCCTTTTTCCCTTTTTTATCTTTTTTTTTAGCATTTTTTAATAAAATTCTTAACCTTATTGGGGAAAGAAGAATTTATTTGTTTAGAATGTGAATGTGACTATAAGAGCAGGACATGCGTCTTGGGCAACTGGTTATGCAAAGGCTTTACTATGAACGACTGGATCTTCGGTATTTTAGTAACACTTAAACTGATACACACAAAACTGTAGCTTATCAGATTTTTCCGTAAATTCTACTGCTGGTTTCTTTGCCCATACAATTGGGTCTTTAAGCTTTGAAGAACTAATTCACTTGCTTTGTAGGGCTTGAAAGAAATGCCAAAAATTGATAATATTGGTGTTAAGAGGATGGGAGAACTTGACAATAAACCTTTCCATGAAGCAATGAAGCGGAAGTACAGTGCCGCAGAAGCAGAAGAGAGAGCTATGGAACTATGCTCGTTGTGGGATGAGTATCTTCGTGATCCTGAATGGCATCCTTTTAAAGTCGTCACCGTTAATGGGAAATCTCAGGTGTGCATTTTATAGTACAAGCTGAAACTATGCAAGCACAGTAGTTAAAACTTTTTACCTTGCTTGAGTAGCACAAACATTGTTCACATGATTATGAAGTAAAAAAAATTGTCTGTTTTGCATCAATGTTGCCAGATGTCAAACTATCATATTGCCTTTGTCAGTCAGTCAGTCAGTCAGTCAATGCCTTATGTCTTACGTGCAAATTTGAAGACATTGAAATATGTGGGTCAGGGATCCATTTTCATTGTTGGCTGCTCAGAATAGCAATTCATTGATTGGTGGCTTTATTCAAAATTCGTGATACCTTTAAAATGAATTGGATGTTGCATTCACTCTCTCTCTCTCTCTCTATTGATCTATCCATTTATTTCCGTGTGTTTGTGACACACACATTAGAAAGAATTCCACATTTCCAAAGCTGCTCATTACTCTCATCAGTGTTGTATCTGCAAATGGTCTATGCAGTGTCCCAGTTGACATTGATGTGACCAAACTTCATTCTGGTATTTGACCTACATTTACTTTGTGAATGTCTTCCATGTTGATAGTTGAGTGTGCTTATTCAACATCCTTTTTTTTGTATGAGCGCGTGAAGGAAGTAAGTTTAAAACTGCTTGACTTTGGAAATTTTGATTTGAAACCACCTGCAGTTGGTAAAAACTCCACAAATGTGCACACGTATTCATCAAAATGGCACACTTTAGGCTCCCTTTGTTTTTCCTTTCTGCATGTTATAGTTTACATAATACTGATGTTTCTGGTTCAGGGAGTAATTGACACGGAGGATGAAAAACTGAAAGGTATGAAGAATGAATTTGGTGAAGAAGTATACGATGCCGTCACAATGGCTTTGACGGAGATAAATGAATACAACCCAAGTGGAAGGTACATAACCTCGGAGCTGTGGAACTACTTCAAAGGGAGGAAAGCGACATTGCAGGAGGGTGTTGCTGTCTTACTGAATTTGTATAAACGCAGGAAGCCGGCTGTCTGATGGTCGGAATGTATTTTATGTCATGAAGTGTGGTGTGTTTGTGTCTGTATCGCTGCAACATAGACTGACAATGTGGGGAGGGAAGGGGATTGGGGATCGGTTGACGTAATGAGTTATGAATTGCTATATGAAGAACCCACTAAAACAAGTGGATTTAGGGTTTGGGTTGTAGTGATGATTAAACTCCTAATAATAAACCAATGAACTTCGTTTCATGGATCCGCCTTGTGAAGTATGTACTAAACTATGCGTTTGTTGATCTGCATAATGTGTCAAATTTTCTTTTTTACTGTTGAAATGGATTTAAAATTAAAAAAAAAAAAAAAAAACTCTCTTGCCTTATCTAGCTATCTAGTTGAGCGAGTGATATTTTGTTTAAGCTTGTCTTAAAAAATTAATGAATTTCAAATTAATTAAATTTTTTTTTTTTAATGTTTGACTTGTTTAATTTCTTAACCGTTTTTATATAAACATCATTTTTATTCATGAGTTATTTTTATATATAAATAAATTCTATAATTTTGTTTATTCATATGAGTTAATTTTCATCATACTTTCCAAATAGATGTTGCTTTAAGTTTTAAAGTGTACATAAATTATTTTTATCATATTATTTTGAATAATATATATATATTTTTTAAAATTTAGAGAAAATATAATTCATTTATTTTCACTCTATTCTTACCTCGTTTTTAATTGATCTCATGGATATGTGAAATGGGCACTACGCTCCAATCTCACCTGTTCCCATCTCGTGAGTCCCAATTCCAGAAAGAAAAATACTTTGCCCGTTTGTTTTCAAGAGTAGAGTAGAGGGAATTGATAGTGAGGGGATTAAGTAAAATTGTATTTATTTTAATAATAGTTGTTGGTGTAGAAATTGTTAAATTATTTTTACATAAAATAATAAAACAAATAAAAAAAATATAAAAAATTAAACCTTAATATTTAAAAAAAAAATCTCAATATATAAAAAATTAAAAAATAAAAAAATTTCTAATCCCCTCACTATTTTTCTAATACCATCTCCACTTCCTCCACCTTAATCCCCCTTCCAACCTCCATCTATTTCACTTTCTCCATCCCAATCCCCTCCCCAACTCTATAAACAAACACAATACTAAGCCTCCGTTTGGGAAGTGAGTTGGTTTTTTGACTTTTTTAGCTATTTTAGCCTGGGCTAAAAAGTTTGGTTTGGGAAGGATTTTTTGGCTTTTTGATTTTTTTGACTTTTTTTGTGAGAAAAGAATGTAATGATTATGGGTTGGATGTGATATTTTATTTTTTGTGGCTAAAATAACCTATTTTGTCTTTTGTGGCTAAAATAACCAAAAAAGCCCTATTTAGCTCTTGTCAAATGGAGCCTAAATAACCCCACCTCCATCCTAATCCCCTCCTATCTATTTAACCCCAAAATAAACGGGGCCTTTGGAGCTCTAAAATTAGGAAAATGTTTGAGGGTCACAATTTCTGTGGCCACAATGGCTCAAAATTGTCAAAACAACGTCGTTTTGGGTGCAAAACATGTCAAAATGACGTCGTTTTGATAATTTTAAGCCATTATGGCCACAAAAATTGTGACCCTCTAACATTGTTGCTAAAATTAATTCTAATGAGTTGGTAATAAATTTCACCCATTGTTGCTAAAATTAATTCTAATGAGTTGGTAATAAATTTCACCCATTATTGATGTGATGTATGTTTTTTTTTTTTTTTACTCTATGCTAACTCATTAAAGCTGCTCTTTTAGAACTTTCAATCACAACTGTTCTAGAAATCTACGCTGGCGGCTTAGGTTCTAACGGAGGTCATGAATTTAACTGTTTCTGTAAG
This sequence comes from Camellia sinensis, assembly GCF_004153795.1. Taxonomy (NCBI): domain Eukaryota; kingdom Viridiplantae; phylum Streptophyta; class Magnoliopsida; order Ericales; family Theaceae; genus Camellia; species Camellia sinensis. The sequence continues at coordinate 4,102,888 of NW_021026182.1, read as the reverse complement.
AATCCGGATCACCCGTCGCCTTCCCCTGTTGCCCTTTCCTGTCGCCCCCAAAACGACGTCGTTTTGGGGGCAATTTTCAGAAAAAAAAAAACGCAGAGAAGAGGGAGGAAGGAGAGGGAGAGGGAGAGGGAGAGGGAGGAGGAAGAGGCTGCGAGTCGTCCCTCGCCGCCGTCGCAGCTCGTCCCTCGCCGCCGTCGCAGCCGCCGTCGCTGCCGTCGCAGCAGCTCCACCTCGTCGCAGCCGCCGTCGCTGCCTCCGCCTCCGACCCGTCTCCACTTCCTCCTCCTCCTCCTCCTCTGTATTTATGGCCCCCTCCAGTCCGGCCCTTCCCCTCCTCCTCCTCCTCCTCCTCCCTCCATCTTCCTCTCCTTCCTCCCTCTTCTGCGTTTTTTTTTTTCTGAAAATTCGCCCCCAAAACGACGTCGTTTTGGGGGCGACAGGAAAGGGCGACAGGGTAGTGCTACCGACGATCCGTTCCCGTTTCTGTAATACTTGCATTTTGTAAGGATGATTAGATTAATTTTTATAAATGTTCATCTAATAATTAATAATTAATTTTCTTCAATCAAACAAAAAAGTCTAAACCTAAACTAGTGGGTGTTTAGGATTTATTTATTTTGTGATTTTTTAAAGTTTATTTTCTTTTTTAGTATTTTTTTAAAAAAAAAGTTAATAGACTTTTAAATTTAGTTTCACGATATGAATTAGAAAATTTAAAAATTTCTAAATAAAGTAAAAAAAAAAGAGACAAAATTAAATAAAAATTGTTGATTTTTTAAATTAGTTTTACGGATTGAGAAAATTAAAAAAATTAAAATAATTTATTTAAAAGATTTGTTTGATTTGTTTCCTAAGAGACAATTATTTTAAAAAAAAAATTCAAAAATTTATTTAGTTTAAAATTTAAAATCACCTTTTTATTTATTACACATTAATTAATCATTTTATTTTTTCACATCTTACATATTAATTAATTACTTTGTCTCTTACACTTATCTATTTAATTATAAAAAAAGATTAAATCATCCCAAACTCAAAATAACAAAACTATTTTTAAATTATATAACTAGATAAATTTTCAAATTTTATAAACTCTTTGAAAAAATTATTTAATAAATACAAACCAATGCGACTTTTTTGCTTTTGTTTTTGGGGTCCGACTATGGTGCCCAAAAGTAGTATTTGGGTACCATACATGAAAATGATTTTCAACCTTTAGATCAAAATCTTAAATCTTGACCATCCAAAATCACATAGATCCAACCGGTCACAACCGGTCACAGGCCTAAATCAAAGCACTGAAACAGGCGAGAGAGAGAGAGAGAAGACGAAGTGAACAGAGAGAAGACCGCAAAAGCACCGAACCAAGAGACAGAGGGCACCTCGTCGGACGGGAGTTCTCCACCGCACTCGGCGAGAGAGAAGACGAACGACGAAGAGAAGGTGAATAAATCTAAGAACCTAATCACCACTAAAATTATACATATAATATATATATACTGAAGCTTTGATTTGGGGCTTAATGCCTATTCACCATTAAAATCATAAATGTATATAATATATATTTACACACATTTGTAAACATAGATGAGTACACGTATGGATTTACATGTGGTAAGAGATTGGCAAAGTGATAGGGTTATAGTCTTCTCAAATTTGTGTTTCTCTCTCTTGGTTTGGTGCTTTTTCACTTGAGTGTTTTTTTTTAATTATTTTTTCCCCTTCTTTTTACAGCGATTCAGGCCTTATTTCAGGTAAATCTAAAGTTTCCGGAAAGGATTTTCCAAATTAGTGTCGCCGGCAGCAAAAGATTTGCCTTCATTCATCATTGTAGTTCTGACTTTGTTTCTCACTTGTAATTTAATTTTTTATTTTCTTAATTTGGTTGATGATGAATATAGGAGAAAAGGAATGAAGAAATCACCATGTTATATTTTTTTTTCTTTATTTTATCTCTTTTAGTTGATTGTCATTGTAATTTCTGGCTTTGTTTTCACCTGAATTTGTTTCGTCTTTTCCTGTTGTAGTTGTTTTTGTTTAGATTTTTGAAAAAAAGAAAAGAAAAAGAATGAGTTAAATCTCTTTTTTCCAACTCGAAGATCTTTTTTCCATTTTTCTTTTGTGGCCTGGTTTTGCTTGACAGTGCTAGAATTGTTATTCTTGTCCAGCACTGAGGCAATTTCGTTGTTCTTTCTTTTAGTGAAGTACCTGTTTGGCTTTTACATCAATAAACTCTTTTTTCTCTTTGCTGATAAATAATTTTTTTTAAAAAAAAAGTAAAGTCATCTTATCATTAGATTTTAGGTGGTGGTAAAAAAAGTAGTGGTGGTGGTGGTGGTGGAGGTGGTGGTAGGGTAATGGTGGAGGTGGTAGGTGGTGGTTAGAAGGGGTAGTGGTGGTAAATAGAGTCACATTAAGGCCAAGTTTGGCATCATTGAAAAAAGACAAAAAGTCAAAAAGTCACTATCCTATTTAAATCACATCATCTTATTTAAGTCACATCACCTCTCTAACACATCACTTCAAACCCAACCCAAACCCAACCCATATTTCATAAAAAGTCAAAAAGTGTACTTATTTAGTCTTCCCAAACTAGGCCTAAGTGATAAGTGTAAGTACAATGAAGGGTAAGAGCATCTCCAACCGTGAATCAAAAATTTCACCAATTCTGAGTTCAAAAATGGCCATTTCCTGAATTTGATACTTCAGGCTCCAACGGTTCACCTTCACCAAATCTATCCCGGGACAACCGGGTGGTCGACCGGCCGGTTGACCGGTTAGGCCAAAAATTTTTTTTTTTTTTTTTTTGCGAATTGTCTGAACTTTTTTTCGGGACAACCGGGGTGGTCGACCGGCCGGTCAACCGGCCGGTTGACCGGTTAGGCAAAAAAAATTTTTTTTTTTTTTTTTTTTAACGGTTTGAACTATTTTTTCTGAACTGTTTGAATCTTTTACTGGTTGACCGGTTGGTCAACCGGCCGGGCAACCGGTTGGTCGACCGGTGTAGCATTTTCAACGGTCAGTAACAGTGATTTGGTAAAATCTGTGTCTTGATCTCAGTTTGATGTCTTGTTTGCTGAATTCTCATTTTGGTATGACTTTGGTGCAACCGTTGGAGCGTGAAAAAGTGGGTTTTTCATCAAAATTTAAATCTGATGCTGGGTTTGGTTCAGCGTTGGAGATGGTCTAAGTATTGTGCTCATTAATGGTAAGTACTTAATAACATTCTATTTACTACTCAATAAAACTGCACTTACTATTCCATTATGTTTAACTTATTAATTATTTAAACCACACTTACTATTTTATTAGACTTGACTTATTATTCCACACTTACTACTTAATGAAACCTCACTTACTGTTAAATCAAACCTCGCTTTCCACTCAATAACGCCTCTTAATTAGTTGTAAATATTGTTATAATAAGTAGTAAGTATTGTCACAATTAGTTATAACTAAGTTTGCATATTCACTTATTATTTTATCAAATTTGACTTACTACTCCATCAAACTTCACTTACTACACAGTCAGACGCCACATTCCTCGTTGAGACTCTACTTACTATTCCATCATACTTCACTTACTACTCAATTAAATCAAATCTCACTTACTACTCAATAACACGTCAATTAGTTGTAAGTTGTGTTATAATAAGTAATAAGTATTGTTAAAATTAGTTGTAACTATGTTTACATGTTCACTTACTATTTCATCAAATTTGACTAGTATTCATTAAGACTCTACTTACTATTCCATCAAACTCTACTTACTATAGAATCAAACCCCACATTTCTCAATGAGACTCTACTTTCTACTGTATCATACTTCACTTGCTACTCAATGAGACTCCAGTCACTATTAAATCAAACCCCACTTACAACTCAATGAGACTTTTCAATTAGTTGTAAGTGTTGTTATAATAAGTAGTAAGTATTGTCACAATTAATTGTAATTAAGTTTACATGTTCACTTACTATATCACCAAATCTAGTTTACTACTCAATGAGATTTTACTTACTACTCTATCAAATTTCATTTATTATACAGTCAAACCACATATTTTTCAATGAGACTCTACTTACTACTCCATTATACTTAATTTACTACTTAATGAGAACCCACTTACTATTAAATCAAACGTTACTTACTATTTAATGAGACCTCTTAATTAGTTGTAAGTATTGTTATAAAATTTAGAATGAAATTATAAAAATCTTAAAATCAAATCAAACTAAAGAAGTAATTTTGAAACATAATCACAAAATAATATTACTCATAATTTACTCAAACATTAAGCAATGTGATATCATTTTACAAATAAAAATAATTTACATGACTTAATTACTCAACCGCTACTACTATCATCACCACCACTACTATCACCACCACCACCACCACCACCACCATGCTACTACTACTACTACCACCGCTATCTTCATCAACATTGTCATTGCTTCCATAAACTACCATTACCATTGCTACCTCTACCACCATCACCGCCAATCCCACTACCATCAACGCTACCATGCCACTACTGCCACCACCATACCGCTACCACCGCTACCACTATCACTACTTCCACCACCACCACCACCACCACCATCACCATCATATCACCACTACTACTCAATCAAACTTCATTTATTACTCAATCAAATATGACTTACTACTCAATAAGGCACCACTTAATTGGACTTAACTTACTATTTAATTAAATCTCACTTACTACTTTAGTTGCCGTTTGGCAAGTGGGTTAAGGTTGGGACTTAAAAAACACAAAAAGAAAAAAACAGACTAAATAAGCTAATAAGACAAAATGTCACATTCAAACTATAATTATTTCACTTTTTCTCTCATAAAAAAGTCAAAAAGTTATTCATAATATCTCTTTCAGTTGGAATATCATTAGAATTGACAATATCATCTTCATTATGAATATTATACTCACTATCATTACCGTTATCATCATCTAGTTCATATATAATGTTATTCTTGTTTTGCTCAGTGTTATCTTCCATTTGCAATATGTGTAAATAAATTAATTAATAAAAAGCAAGTAAAAAATGGTAAGTACAATACTATGAGGTAAAATAGATGGTAAGTGGTAAGTTGAGACCTAAAGAGTTGCAAGTAGAATGAGAAGGAATAAATAAAAAAATCATATTTCATAAAATGAGACTCTATTTATTACTTTATTAAATTTGACTTATAAGTCATTTAAACCACATTTACTAGTCAATGAGACTGTATTTACTATTTTATCAGATTTGACTTACCACTCATTTAAACCATACCTACTACTCAATACTTGACTTACCACTCATTTAAACCATACTTACTACTCAATAAGATTGTACTTACTACTTTATAGACTTGACTTACCACTCATTTGAATTACACTTACTACTCAATGAGACTCTACTTACTACTTTATCAAACTTGACTTATCAATCATTTAAATAACACTTACTACTTAATAAGACTCTATTTATTATTTTATCAGACTTAACTCATTTAAACCACACTTACTACTCAATGAGACTATACTTACTACTTTATCAAAATTACACTTACTACTCAATGAAACTCTACTTACTACTTTATCAAACTGACTTATCAGTCATTTAAACCACACTTACTAGTCAATGAGACTGGATTTACTATTTCATCAGACTTGACTTACCACTCATTTGAATCACACTTACTATTCAGACTATCCTTACTACTCTATCAGACTTGACTTACTACTCATTTAAGCCACACTTACTATTCAATGAGATTATACTTACTACTTTATCAAACTTGATTTATCACTCATTTAAACAATACTTACTCAATGAGACTCTACTTACTGCTTTATTAGTCTTGACTTATCAATCATTTAAACTAAATTTAAGACTACATTTACTATTTCATCAAACTTGATTTTTTTTTTCTTACCACTTAGATCTCATAATTTTTCTTTTAACTAAGTAAAATATTATTCCAACAAAACATAAAAATTTATAAATTCAAAATATAATGGAAGTGAAAGTAAAAAGAGAGAGACTTACCTAAGGAGTTCCAAATTAACAACAATTCTATCTTAAAATCTCCGAAAGTTTTAGAAATGAACATCCTTGACTTATCAATCATTTAAACTAAACTTAAGACTACATTTACTATTTCATCAAACTTGATTTTTTTATTTTTTTTCCCTTACTACTTGAATCTCATAATTTTTCTTTTAATTAGGTGAAATGTTGTTCCAACAAAACATAAAAATTTATAAATTCAAAATATAATGGAAGTGAAAGTAAAAGAGAGAGACTTACCTAAGGAGTTCGAAATCAACAACAATTTTATCTTAAAATCTTTGAAAGTGCTAGAAATGAACATCAAATTTGCACCTTTAGGAATCGATTAAAAAATGCATTCATACTCTCACAACGTTGCGTGCTTTTTGCACCAGCAAAGAAATGTCCATGGAGGTATGCTTCAGCCCATAGAGTACACTTGCAATATACATCTGCAATCCACTTGTTATTATGAAGGCCATACTTGTCTACAAGGTTCTTCCACTCTAATTCAAACATTTCTTGTGTACATTGCATTGACATGCATTTTTCAAAGCTATGAAGAAATCCCTCTATGTGGATATTGGAAAGAGCATTCATTTTAAGATGCCATTTACATAATCGATGTCGAGCAGTAGGCATAACTGTTTTGATTGCTCTACACATGGCCTTATCCCCGTCAGTGATTACAGACAGAGGTATCTTGTGATCCATTGCATCAAGAAATTTCTCTGACACCCATATGTATGTCTCTACTGTCTCGGAAGCTAACAGTGCACACCCAAAAACAGTCGTTTGAAAGTGGTTGCTCACACCTTGTAGTATCACAAAAGGTTTGTTGTACGCATTTGTCCGATACGTAGTATCAAACATCAACACATCACCAAAATACAGATAATCTGTTCGAGATCCACCATCAGTCCAAAACAAATTATTTAATCGATTTTCTTCATCTACATCATATTTATAATAAAACATTGGATCTTGCTCTTCTTTACCACATAAGTAAGCCAAAGCACCTTCTGCGTCACCATCGACAACTTGCACTCTACGCTCAGTCCCAAAATGGTTGTACATGTCCTTCTGTATGAACCCAACATTCTCATAACCACCTGCTTGTTGTGCAGCAAAGTCCATAATGTGACTTGTCCTCATACCAATATGATGCATTGCATTGCCTTGTGCCTTGTCGGCACTCGTAACATTCCGGTGTGAGCGAAGAAATTGAACACCAAGAGGCCCTATCATGGAATGATTGTGCTCCTTGAAAAATTCATTCACTTCATATTTGGAAGTACTCCGATTGTATTTGATACGAAAACAAGCACGACAACCAACTCTAGTTAATTGTTTTGGTTCTCTTTTACGTTCTTCAACCTCAAGGTATTTGGATTGTCTATATCCTTCTTTTGAACATACCCAACTCCTTGATATAACCATATTATTCTTGTCCTTATACAATTGATCCCTTCGAATACTAAAGCCTTTCACCTTAGCATACGAATTATAAAATCTTTCTCCGTTTTCTTCTGAATCAAATGTCATTTCAAACACATCATTTTCAGTAAATTCATCTAGACGCTTAATATCTCTTTCAGTTGGAATATTATTAGAATTGACCATATTATCTTCGTTATGAATATTATACTCACCATCATTACCGTCATCATCAACTAGTTCATATATAATGTTATTCTTGTTTTGCTCAGTGTTGTCTTCCATCTGCAATAAGCATAAACAAATTAATTAAGAAAAAACAAGTAGAAAATGATAAGTAAAATACTAGGTGGTAAAATAGATGGTAAGTGGTAAGTTGAGTCACAAAGAGTTGCTAGTAGAATGAGAATGAATGGCAAGTGGTGTGTTTTTTAATAATAATTAAACTCATTTAAACCACACTTACTACTCAATGAGACTGTACTTACTACTTTATCAGAATTACACTTACTACTCAATGGGACTCTACTTACTACTTTATCAAACTTGACTTACCATCCATTTAAACAACACTTACTAGTCAATGAGACTGTATTTACTATTTCATCAGACTTGACTCACCACTCATTTAAACCATACTTACTACTTTATTAGACTTGACTTACCGCTCATTTGAATCACATTTACTATTCAATGAGACTCTACTTACTACTTTATCAAACTTGACTTATCAGCCATTTAAACCACACTTACTAGTCAATGAGACTGTACTTACTATTTTATCAGACTTGACTTACCACTTATTTAAACCATACCTACTACTCAATATTTGGCTTACAACTCATTTAAACCATAATTACACTTACTACTCAATGGGACTCTACTTACTACTTTATCAAACTTGACTTATCAGTCATTTAAACCACACTTACTAGTCAATGAGACTGTACTTACTATTCATCAGACTTGACTCACCACTCATTTAAACCATACTTACTACTTTATTAGACTTGACTTACCGCTCATTTGAATCACATTTACCATTCAATGAGACTCTACTTACTACTTTATCAAACTTGACTTATCAGTCATTTAAACAACACTTACTACTTAATAAGACTTTACTTATTATTTTATCAGATTTAACTCATTTAAACCACACTTACTACTCAATGAAACTATACTTACTACTCTATCAGAATTACACTTACTACTCAATGAGACTCTACTTACTACTTTATCAAACTTGACTTATCAGCCATTTAAACCACACTTACTAGTCAATGAGACTGTACTTATTATTTTATCAGACTTGACTCACCACTCATTTAAACCATACTTACTACTTTATTAGACTTGACTTATCGCTCATTTGAATCACATTTACTATTCAATGAGACTCTACTTACTACTTTATCAAACTTGACTTATCAGCCATTTAAACCACACTTACTAGTCAATGAGACTGTACTTACTATTTCATCAGACTTGACTCACCACTCATTTAAACCATACTTACTACTTTATTAGACTTGACTTACCGCTCATTTGAATCACATTTACTATTCAATGAGACTCTATTTACTACTTTATCAAACTTGACTTATCAGCCATTTAAACCACACTTACTAGTCAATGAGACTATACTTACTATTTCATCAGACTTGACTCACCACTAATTTAAACCATACTTACTACTTTATTAGACTTGACTTACCGCTCATTTGAATCACATTTACTATTCAATGAGACTCTACTTACTACTTTATCAAACTTGACTTATCAGTCATTTAAACAACACTTACTAGTCAATGAGACTGTACTTACTATTTGCTTTTTGCACCAGCAAAGAAATGTCCATGGAGGTATCCTTCAGCCCATAAAGTACGCTTGCAATATACATCTGCAATCCACTTGTTATTATGAAGGCCATACTTGTCTACAAGGTTCTTCCACTCTAATTCAAACATTTCTTGTGTACATTGCATTGACATGCATTTTTCAAAGCTATGAAGAAATCCCTCTATGTGGATATTGGAAAGAGCATTCATTTTAAGATGCCATTTACATAATCGATGTCGAGCAGTAGGCATAACTGTTTTGATTGCTCTACACATGGCCTTATCCCTCAAATCTCCCAACCAAACATATAGCTCTAATTAGAGCTACCACTAATGATGTGACAGTGGGTAGGGGTGTGCGCGGTGCGGGTCGGTGCGGTTTGAGAGAAAAATAGAAACCGTATGACGGGTGGCGGATTGATAAAAGTGTCACTAGAATTTGCTATTTTCCTTATCGAAAACCGGCGGTTCGGTTGGCAAATAATGGCGGATTTGCCTTGGCGGTTCGGGCGGATTGGCGGTTTATAAAAAATATAATTCAAATTACAAAACTTAAATCAAAGAGTAAAAAAAAGACGAGAGACATCGTGATGTTAAGCATCTTGCGAAGCTTTCTTCTGATGCAGCAAGTGTAGCAACAACATGATAATATCAACGACTATGCCATCAGTTCATTACAAGTATCTGTGGAAGCTACAATGATCAAATACAATACATAAAATTAATATAATTCAGGGTTTACAATATATTGAAAATGTTTACTGATGAAAAGTATTTAGATTGAAAAGTGAATTGGAATCCAATTTTATTTTAGATTACTGACATCTTGAATTCCCCTCGAACAGTAATGTAATACCATATTCTAAGGTATAGAACAACAAGCAAACTTAAGTAAAAAAAAATTTTAGAATCTTATAAAACATGATTTAATAGCGGTGCGGGTCGGTGCGGTTTGGAAGAAAAATAGAAACCGGCGGATTGATAAAAGTGTCACTAGAATTTGCCATTTTTCTTATCAAAAACCGGCGGTTCGATTGGCAAATAATAGCGAATTTTCCTTGACGGTGCGGTTCGGTGCGGTTTTAGCGGTTTCGGCGGTTTCGGCGGTATTATGCACACCCCTAGTTTACATTCTAGTTTATAAATTTTATATTTATTTTAGAGGTTAGGTGCATTTTATTAATGTTTGAATGGTAAGTGTAGTTATGTGGAATAATTACAACTATATCAAGTACTAAATGTGTTTTGTTGTTGTAATAAATTGAAAAACACTCATTTAAACCATACTTACTATTTTATCAGACTTACTTACCACTCATTTAAACCACATTTACTACTCAGTGAGACTCTACTTATTATTTTATCAGACTTGACTTACTACTCATTTAAATAACACTTACTACTCAATGAGACTCTACTTACTACTTTATTAAACTTGACTTATCACTTAAATAACACTTACTACTCAATTAGACTCTACTTACTACTTTATAAAACTTGACTCATCATTTAAACAATACTTACTACTCAATGGGACTTTACTTACTATTTTAATAGACTTGATTAATTAATTATTTAAACTAAACTTAAGATTGCACTTACTATTTCATCAAACTTGATTTTTTTTTACTACTTAAATCTCATAATTTTTCTTTTAACTAGGTGAAATGTTGTTCCAACAGAATATTAAAATTTATAAATTCAAAATATCATGGAAAGTTAATGTAAAAAAAGAGATAGAGACGATAGAGACATAGATTCTTACCTAAGGAGTTCCAAATCAACAACAATCTTATTTTTAAATCTTCAAATATTCAAAAAATTTAAAAATAAACATAAAATTTTGTTCATGGAACCCTCAAATAAATTATAATTTTTTCTATATTTTATTACTTATATTTCTTATTAATTGCATTTATTATTTTCAAGTGTGATAAATGAAAAGGAAATTAGGTTTCATTTATTGCTATTAAGTAGATAAATAAATAAAAAATCATATTTCATAAAATGTAATAAATTATAATAAAATGTATAAAATTCATATTTATTTTGTATATATATTTCTTAAATTCTATTTTATAAATTTTATATTTATTTTAGAGATTTTGAAAATTTATTATAACTTAATTTTTTAAGTTTACCTGTTACCTGAATAGCAGGTTAAGTGTATTTTATCAATAATTGAATGGTAAGTATAGTTATTAATAATAGTAAGTATAATCACATCAAATAGTAAGTATACTTAGTTATCGTGGTAAGTTAAAAATTACTTTTTGGTTTCAAAACCATTAAAAAATTACCTTATTTTTTACGAAACTACCTAGATTTCTTAACCTGATTTTATTATTATCAATCAATGGTTAAATTTAATTTACTTTTAGATCTAATGATCCAAAATTATTTATGTATAATACATGAAAACCACCTTCATGTATCATAGAAAAATCCTTGTTTTTGTTTTTGTTTTTGGGGGTTTGATGTGACTTTTTCTTAGGTGTTACCAAACGATAATAAAGGAAAGCTAGGTTAGGGTTTGGGTTTGCTCAAAAAGAAAAAAACACTACTCAAAAAAATAATCTCGAATACCCTTCACTCTCCCAAGTCAGGTAAACCCGTCCTCCTCCTTTTTCCCCCAAATTGGTTAATTTCAATTCAGTGGAAATGATTTGAATCAAGCATTTTAAGTTTTAAGTTTCCAATTCATTGTGAATCTTATCATAATGTTTCTTGATGTTGCAAGCAGACACTTGCAATTTTTCCAATTGAAAATGGAAAATGAAGTTATTGAAGAGCTCAGAAGAGCACGTAGTCTGGTAATGAGCCTTGCGAAAGACGTTGATGTGAAGAATCAGAGATTGTGGGAAATGGAATGCAAGTGTGATGAGACTTCCACAACTCTTGGCAGGATGATTTCTGAGAAAGATAAGCTCCATCAAGCCTTTGCTGAGGGTATGCCATGTTTCTTACAAATGCTATAAGTTCTTTTTTTTCAATAATGTGTTTGTGTTGGGAGATTTAGCTAGAGATTTAGAAAGGAAAAAAAGAATAAGGGTGAAGTATAAGAATATTTTATTTATGGGGAGAGATTTAGAAAAGAAAAGAGAAAAAGTCGTGAAATATAATTATATTTTATTTATATTTTGGGTAGAGAATTTGAGGAGGTATTTGAAAAGATAAATGAAAAATATAGATAAAATGTGAATAAAATATATCTACATTTTATTTAATTTCACACACTTTTTTTCCTTTTAATTTTTAAATCCCTTCTCAAATCCCTAACTAAACAAGCCTAAGGGAAAAAATGTGTGAAATAGGTCAAATGTACATATGTTTTATTTACCTTTCACCTGATGTTTTCCTTTTCCCTTTCCAAATTTCCTAGTTAGTAGTTATATCACTTCATTTGTATTTTCTTAAATTTCTATGGCAGCATTTGTATTTGTTGTTGTTTTCATTTTGTATTTTGTTCTCGAAAATTATAAAAAAAATTAAAAAAATGGAAACTAATATTGAAAGAAAACTAGTTTGGGAAATTGTTTTTGATTTGGATTTTTTTTGTAAACACTCCTTTTTGTTAAATTTTTTTGAGTTTTTGAAATCTATTTTCACTCCAAAATGAAAACGATTGGCAAATTTTTTTATTGTTTTTGTTTCGAAAGCACAAAAAAAAAAAAAAAAACCTTAATGAAAATTTTGAAAAGATACCAAATGTGGGCTAAGTGATTTTGATGGTATACTACATTCTCATTGTACCCATGATTGGAGTTATTTGCCATTCCTATTGCTGTTGCTAGCAATTTTCGTCACATTATTTTGAACTTAATACAGAGGTTTTTTTTTTTTTCCGTTGAAAAGTTGAAAATTTTCCTTTTCTTAGGAAATCAGAATGAAACATTAGTTGAGTGTCAAAATTCCAATGTTTTCACAGAAACACACTGAAACATGCCAAGAAACGTGAGTTGATTCGACACCATTACGAATGTCTAACAATGGTCATTTCTAGTTGCATTTTTTTTTTTTTTTGGGGTCAAAAGAAGATATTTGAGAATAAAGAAAAATATAAAATTTATTAGAGAATTTGAGTTACTAGGAAGGAGAAGATAAAAGAAGCTTAAGTCACTTATTCTTTTTTTACCGCAAAATACTTTTTTCCCTTTGCAATAGCAAATCTATTCCCAACTAAACCTTTAAACTTTTTGTTTCTGAACTACTAATATTCATAGACCTCAACACGTTCAATTATTTTATTATTGAGAATCTATTTAACATTGATATAGGTTTTTGTTTTTGTTTCCAATCATTTTCTATATATATATTTTTTTTTTCCTCATTGCCTTATGTTCCCTTATGTTTTCATTTCCAAGCTAACCGAAACAAAATTTTAATCCTTGGGGGACCGTATATAACAGGACCACTATGAACCATGTGTAGATTAAAGCAATCACTAAGCATCCATACACTTAGGTGTCTCCAATTAGGTTTTGTGGCCCCTTGGTAAGCTCATCATGTATTAGTTTAAACAAATTGATTATTTCACGGTTTGATGTGTAATACTTTAAAATTATGCCTCGGTATATTTAACAATTAGGTGCGTAGCCAAATTTCATTTTTTGTGGGTGTGAAAATCTCACTTTGGTCCTTCCACTTTTAATTTTTGTCAACCTCATTAATGGTAGATGGACAGATTGGTGACATTGTAACTTGAAAGTGTATGGGGTTGAAGATCACAATCAAAGTTTTTAAAGGCAAATGCGTACTTTAAGGCGTTTTACCTCTCATGAGGCAAGGCGTAAGCCTCAGGGCATTGAGGCATAAGCATTTCAAATTTCAAATTTTAATATTTACTGAATAAATTAAATATTTTTAAATAGTTAAAAAAATAAAAACAAAAATAAATATAAATATGTAAATACTTTTCGCTTTAATGCGTTGAACATTTTACTGCATAGAAGGAAGTTTTCCTTCGCTGAAAGAGAAATCGATATTCTTAACTTCAGTGATTAAGCTTCTCACTTGACCATTAACTGTGTTTTTCTTGATTGATCATTTACTTAATTTTTCCTGTAGAATATAGTTGTAAAAATGGATTTTTTTAAATTTTTTTATGTTTAAACAATCTAATAGACTAAGTTTAACAAATGCCCAAGGCAACTTCTCCATGTGCATATTCCTCACATGCTTATGCACAAAAAGCGTAAAAACCGCCCTTAAGACGCATGTCTCGAACTATGATGCGCAAGCCTTTAGGGAGTAATGCCTAAAAATCAAAGTCTTGATGCGTTTTACCTTAGCCTCAAGGCGAGGCGAGCATCGAGGCGAGCCTCAAGAAAACCTTTTAAAACTCTGATCACAATTAAAAAGTGGAGGGGCCATTTGAGATTTTGGTGAAAGTTTAGGGGTGCTAAGTGTAATTAACGTATTATGTTTTTAACATAATCTTGTGCAGCAATTAAAACTTAAAAGTTATGTTCCTGTCAATAACTCGTCGTATTTTTATAGAAATGAGAAAGATGGAGTTTATTGGGCTACAAAATGAAAAGCTGAAGCACGAATTGGAATGTCAAATGAGGAATATGCATTTCATGAGGCTAGAAAATGAAAAGCTGAAACAGGACTTGGTACATCAAAGACAGGAACTTGAGCAACAAACTAAAGACTTGGAGAAGCAAAAGGCCCAAGTTGATCTTGAGCACAAAAACTTGCTTGCCGAGAAGGAAAAAGTAAGTATGCTTCTGCATTCTCGAAAATAGCTCAATTTGTCTTTTAATGAGAAAACACCCTTCTTTCGTATTTTTGGTTGTATAGAATGCCAAATGAATTGATTCACATTTTAGATCATGCCTCCGTAATTTTGAGAAAAATCAGTCTGAAAATAATGGGAAGGTGGTATTTAACTAGTGCAAGCCTTGAAGAAATATTCATGCAAGTAAGTAGGAAGGATTCCACCTTCTCGCTGTTTTCTATTTGCTGTCTTTCTGAAATGACTAGCTAAAACGCAGCTATGATAGCCGAAAGGGAGTGATTTAGACAGCTCTAGGGCATGCTTCTGACCTTAAAATTAATTTTCATGAGCACACTGGGTCCAGATCTACAAGGAAGGCATTGAATAGAGTCAGATATGGGAATTTGCTATTGCCTTGAGCTGTTGGTGACACAATTTTCTCTCTCAGTTGGTAATTTGGTACAGAACCTTATGCTATAGTGGTGAATTATTTTGCTTTAGGAACATATTCAAATATATCCATCTTAAGGTCTACAGCTCTTCAATTACATTTGTTGAGTTAAGGTGGTTTCAGTATGTAGGAATGCGTTCTCTACTTAGTTTTAATTTAAAAAAGAAAAGAAATTCTTTACCGTAATTTCTAAATCATTTGTGTTTGGTAGCATATGTTTGTATTTCGTGCTTCTATTAATTATATATGCTTTTCTTTGTTTTTTTTTTCCCCCTCTGATAAGCAATAGATATATGCAGGTACTACTGAATACCAAATTTCCTCACCGTTAGCTGCAAAAATTATATTCGTCCTCGGTCACATAGATCATTATGTCAACAATTTGGTTTCATTTTTTTTAATACTTTGACTGCATCATCTCTTTTTTTTACGATTGCTTTATTTTGAATTTTGGCACGATTTTTCTTATCATTAACTAAATTTTCCTTCAAGCTGATTTTAAATTTGGGTCATGAATGATGCAGTTGAAAACTCAGAATCTCATTGAAGATGACTACAGCCTGAACGTCCAGATTGATGCTTTGAAGGAAGAATTGGCTGAAAAAGTTGATGACATGCATGATATGGAAACCCTTAACCAGACTCTTATTCTCAGAGAGCACATGAGTAATGTTGAGCTACAGGAAGCTCGAAAAAAATTGATCAATGTAAGAACTTGAGCTTTTATGGTTTTAAAATGATGAATTAAAAACTGGGATAGCACAACTGTTTAGAATATGACTGGTTATGCTGGAATACATCTTAAAAAAAATTTGACGTGGTTCAAAATTCTTGTTTGAATGATTTTCTTGTCCTACCTATATAGGTTTTGCCAGATGTTTTGGATACAACAACAATTGGAATCAAAAGGATGGGAGAGGTTGATCAGAAACCTTTTCAAGATGTGTGCTTACAGAGGTTTTCTGATGAAGATTGGGAGGTAAAATCTATGGAGCAAAGCTCATTGTGGCAAGAAAAAGTTAAAGATTCAAGTTGGCAGCCTTTCAGACAAATGACGAAAGATGGAAAATTACAGGTATGACAGACCACCACCAGCTTTCTTTCTTTGCTCCACCCCATCAGTAACTTGATGAGTAACAAAATCTAGTGAGATTATGTATTGTATAATAAATGACACAAATATATGCATTAAGTAAAATATATATAGGAGTTACAAAATGTACAATCTAAACATGAGAGCTCAAGCTCTACATAAGGAGAGGTGTTTCTACTATTGGCTCATGGCACATGATTCTTTGCCTTGAAACTATTTGTTGTATAAAAACTCGAATAAGTACAAAAAAAATGTATGAAAACTCGAGCAAAATGGAGAAGTAGAAAATGTAGAAAATAAGGTATTTAGGCAAGGCTCGTCTAGGACGCTGCTATCTTCCAGATAGTAATTTCCCCACTTTTGATGCAGGATGACTCTTAGAATTTTTATCTTCAGGTTGAGACTTTTCTGAGGTTGCAGTGCTTTATAGTCTTGTCACCAGAACCCAACCTGGTAAAATGGAATATAAAGCTGAAGGTGTGAAAAGATCAACAAAACAAGAGATTGAGAATAGTTCTATGGAATTCTTTGATATGTATATATCTGATTGTTTCTAGCCATTTCTTGGAGGCTTATTTATAATTTTCCGGTGATCACCCTTTTAGAAAGACAATCTTTCTGTGGAGGGGCCACTTTTCCTTTCAAAAGTTTGTATTGGTTCAGAAATAACTGTGTACAACATTCAGATTTTTCCCCAGTCACTCGAGTGATGCACTCAAATGCTCTGAACCAAGAGACTCCGGTGTGCATTGCCTGAATCTGTTCAATGAATGCTCAAACGATGGTGATCGCTTGAGGGGATGATTCCATCAAGGGACCAAACACTGCACCATAGAAGAATTCCAGTAGCCATTGCCCGATATTCACTCAATAAAAGTGTTGGCTTTCTTTCAAGTGGACTTCTTTTCATTCTTTAATTATATATATGATTCATCAAAAAATATATCAAAATTTTACTAGAAGCTCCCTCTTAAGTGCCTTTCCTCTTGAGAGGAATCCATTGGAAGCTTGAAGTAAATGAGGTGTCTCCCTATTTATGGAAGAGGCTCTCATCAAATGGAACCCAATAATCCCATGTGTGATTCAAACAAATTATTTGAATCAAGTTGTTTGGTGGGAAAGGTGACATTTTGGTTTCCCTCCAAAACCGAAGTTCCTGACTATTTTATCAATTGTGTTATATTATACTATTAGTACATACTGTACAGCACTATCACATGCATGGATAGCATTGACGGGGAACTAGTTATTGGCTCAATACCATTGATTCTGACAAGGTAGATATTCAATGGAAAGAGACTCATGCCACCAGTCATGAATAAACTTCAATGGATGGAACTATAACTATATGTTTCACATATGGAGTTTCCTGAGAACCACATTTTTTTAAAATCTCCAAAGCATTTTAGAGAATGCTCCGTCCAGTGTGAGTAAAACATTACAGCTAAGTTTATTTCTGAAAGCCTACATACAAATTTTATTATACACTAGTAAGAATAAACAATAGACTCATTTAAATAATAAGATGACAGAAGTGAAGTAGTAAGCTCTTCGTGATGAAAGATACATTGGTTTCTACACAAGATCATTGAACACTAATTTTTTCCCTTTTTTGTTCTTTGTTTCTTATTCCTTTGGTTGTTGGTACTCTTTTCTCTATTTTGACATTTTTTCCATTTGTGGATTATAATTCGTCCAAAATGCAGGAAATAATTGATGAGGATGACACTAAGTTGAAAGAATTGAGACGTCTATGGGGTGAGGCGGCATACAATGCTGTGGTCAATGCGTTGCTGGAATTAAATGAATATAATCCAAGTGGGAGGTATGTAGTTAAAGAACTCTGGAACTTCAAGGAGGGAAGGAGAGCTAGTCTAAAAGAAGTAATTGAGTGCATAATCCAGCAACTGAAGACTCTCAAGCCTCTTAAACGTAGAAGGTGAGGGGGTTGAGGCCAGCATTCGGTCATGCAACGAGACTAATTCATATTTACAAGGTACACAAAATACAATAGTAGAAGAGAGGGAATTATGTTTTACTGCTTTCCACTTGGGTCACTTGCATGGTGTTGTGTGCTGTTTTCTTCATATAAATGTTTTCTTGATCCCTGAAATGCATAATGACTTAAGTAAAAAGTAAGACAATACGGATGCAAGACACATGTCATGTACTACAAGAATTAGCGCAAGTTGCAACAGCCTTGTCTTTTTTGTTTTTAAAAAATGTTTTTTGTTGGAATATTACATGCTTAGACGCGTCCATTGCTTGTAACAGTTCACTGGAGATCTGCTAGGAGCTATGACTATATAATATGTAGACATTAACACAGGCAACAATGACATTTTAATAGGTGTTGTTTGCGATGCTGCACAACGTAAGGGCTGATTATGGGACTTGTATTTCTGAGAGATCCGAAGAAACATTACCCACTCGAGCAGTGGCGGAGCCACGATTTTGGCTCAGAACCTTTGAATTAAAATCTTAACAAAAATCATAATTTAACTTAATTTTTATTTGATGATAGGACTAAATATTAGTGCGACGCAAAAGTTATATGTAAATATAAGGTCAAGTTAACTAATCATTATCTTTATTGTTATTAATTTATTTTATATATGACGATCATTACGGTTTAAAAAATTACATATACTCTCATAAAATACGAAAACAAAATTATATTAAGATGCACACACTAGATATAGTGAGGATATATAAAGAAATGAGAAAAAGATGAATAAATAATATACATAAGATATTATATATTACTTGTTTTTTTCACCGTTTTGAATAATATATATTACATGGCAATATATTATTAGTTGTCATTAATTGTGTAATAATTATGTGTTGTATAAGAGGTGATATAAAATAGTCACAAAATATCAGTGATAAATTAAACATTTTTTTAAAGTGATATTACTTGGATTAAATTAAATTTTTTAATAAAACATTTACTTTAAATTTCACTTTAAATGATTTAAAGTAAATTTTATAATTTAAATTTTTTTAATCAAACATTTATAATATAGCATAATTAAACATTTAAAGTGATAAATTAAACATTTTTTTTAATAAAAAAAAGTAAAGAAATTTGTGATATAAAAATTTCAAGATATTACTTGGATTAAATTGAAATATATATTTTTATTAGAGGCAAAAAAATAATTTTTCAAAAGTTAAGGGACACGTGACCCCTCTGGGCCTCACGTGCCTCCGCCCCTGCACTCGAGTAGGGGAATTAGTGAACTGCTTATGTTTGTGTTTCTTTTTTTTCTTTAAGGAGCTATATTCTATGTCATTTCACATCTATGGAAATGGTATCATGTTTCCTCGTCTCTCTTTTTGTGTGTGAGTGTGATTGCTTGTGCACCTCTCTCCATCTCTTTTATGTGAGAGATTTGGGTAAAATGACCTTATATATGTTGTTAGCAGCCTTCAAGAATATGAAATGCTCTTTTATGACATTGACATTGTACTGACTCAGACCCATGCTGACGTATGTTGAGTCCGACATCAAAATTCTACGTAAGGGGTCTTTAGTTTGTAAGTGGGAATAACAAACCCAATTGATGTTGTAGGCTAGCCCTTTAAATGAGTTCCCATGTAGGCTACACACACAACCATGTATATTTGAGGGCACTGAGCATGGATGTGTTCTGTTTGACCTTGATCACATGGGTTAAATCTGGGGTTTGTACCCAACTGCAGGGGCTAATTGTGGTGGCATTTGGACCCAACTGCAAGGGGTTAATTGTCGCTTTTGGACCCCTAAAACAGATGCTATAGAGTAAAGAGAGGGAGGGAATGTAATGACCCCAATCAACTCTGGCGTGTGCCACGCCCCACTTAACCTAATTTTCAAACATTGGCAAACTCCTCTTGGGGAAGACCCAAGTCATTACTCATATGCGTACAAAATGCGTATTGGACTGTGACTCTTATTAAGAATGATCAATTGGGCTTAATGGCTTATATTAGAATTTATTTACTATGGATATGGACCCTTATCCAAAGGTGGAAAATGACATTTGATGAAACATTATTATAAGGTTCTATAATAGTCTTTGAGGACCGGCTATCTCATCGGCTACTCTTCTTTGGTAATTTTAAGCTGCAAACTAGTTAGTTGTATTATTTTTAGCCACTATCATCGTGCATTACTAACATATCATACATTTTTAAGGCTAATAGGTCATGAAAGTTATAGCTTGTGTTTCTTTTCTCCTCTCTTGGTAGTTTGAACTTGGACATTATTTTTTCCCGTATTTCCAGAATGAGTGTCTCAACAGAGTTGGATCCAAGTGCTCAGATCTGGTATTTGGATTGTGCATTTCAAAGAAAAGCTCCCTTGAATGTTGATATCATGAAAATGAGAATCTTCTTGGCGGTTGAGAGGAATATCAAGTGAAACATCTATTATATGGAGGGATATATGGAAGCGCTCTCAAATAATGAAGAAAATGGCGCAAGGAAGATTTAGAGAGAATTTTGTTTGCTAAACCAAAACCATTGAAATACAACTGGATCCAGTGTGAAGGTTGACTGATGAAATGTGTGTGTATATATATATATGTATATTTTCCGTGGTAAATTATCTTGAATTGTGGCTGCTCAGCATGCTATCATAATGTCATCAAGACGTTCATCTGCCAACATGCTAGGTCTTAAAATGACAAGCACATTATGGGTTTTCAGTTCCGTTGTTTAAGTTGGAGTTTGATCCATGTTTAGAATGAATTGTTGACTTGTTTCTGCAACTGGGGCTGAGAGGATGTGGAAACTCAACAACGAACCACTCTGAAACTAGTGAGAACAGTTGTAGAAGTATGTGAGGCAGCTCTTGAGCTCTGTAAGAAGAAAAACATCACTCTTCTTGTAAGTTGTATGATCATCACATAAAATTTAGGTTGGTTTTGTCTTGCTCCATTAAAATGGATTATGGATGTTGATCCTCTCCGGGGTTATGCAGGTTTGAGGTTTGCCGCAAGTCCACTGCTGACAATTGACGTGTTTCTGATTCGGAATTTGGGGGCATGGTTGCCCAACTTGTTTATTTGGAATTAAAATGACAAAATTTGGGGATTCATTTTAATTGTTGTAGGTACATTGATCAATACTTATGATTGTGCTTTTGCTTTCAAACTTTTGAAAATTGTGTTTTTTTATTTGTGTTTTTTGGTTGCTCAATTAACTCGTTGAGTTAAATTCATGTCATGCTCAATAAAACTAACAGGTTTTAAATTTTAGAAGAATTATATTGAATTAGACAATTATAATTTGACAATGCATAGTTTAACAAACAATGAATGCTAACAACGACAACATAAAAGAGTTGATATTGGAGAAAATAAATTCAATACAAGAAATAATCAGGTAAGAAGTAATTATTCTTTGCTTTTGATAAAAACTGTTTTTTTATTTTTCGAGTTAAAAGTGTACGTGAATAATTAACGAAGCCCAGTTGGATAACTTCATTTTAAATTATTTTTTAAAATTAAAAATTCATTTGATCATTTTTTTCACATAAAATAATTTTATAAATTTTAATTATTCATTTTGAGTACTAAAAATTTCATTGAAAACATTAAAATTACAAATTCTTATGGTTAGTGGTTCTTTCATGGTGCTCTTTTGGAAAGTTGGTAAAAAATTAGCTTCTAATTTTTTACTCATTTTGGGTCACATTACCTCTCATATAACACAAAAAGATAAAATAAGCTAAAAAAGTTAAAAAGTTAACTTTTAATCAACTTCTCAAAATATCTCAAAATATTTTTAAAAAAAGTAAGTTAAAAATAAAACATGACGTGTTTTATTATTATTATTATTTTGTTTTTAAAAATATGAATGAAAAGTTTAAAAACACATGTCTTTTTTATATTTGTGAAATTATCTTTTAAAAATTAAAAATTTTAAAAAATGGTTTATTTTCTAAAAATATTCATCAAATAAAATAAAGTTGACGGATTTTACAGTTTTTTTTTTTAAAACAAATTTGAAAATACAAAGAAATAGCTGTATTTACCATTTTGGCCTTGTTTGGGTAGAGAGTTGCATTAAAATAAAATAAATTAAAATAGTCAATAAATCACTTTTTCTCTCAATATTATCAAATTAACTATATAAAAAAAAATTAATTAACTTTTCAAATATAATTTTTTTAACGAAAATAAAATAATTAAAAAAATTAAATAGTCAAATTAACTTCCCAAACAAGCCCCTATCTTAAAACCGTCCGCGCCGAGTGCTAGGGTTTACAACTATAAATAGAGTTGCCCGTCTCTATTGATTAGCAAGCGAGACGCCTCACTGCCGGTAGATCGGTTCGAGAGGCTTGAGAAAGCTTTGGTATGCTTGTCTTTTTTTCTTGTTCTCTGCATGTCTATAAATCTCTCAATTTGTATAGGGATGGCAATTTAAATCCGGCCCAATGGAGACCCGACCCCCCGATCCCGATTGGAATGGATTTTTCCTGAAAATTATCTCCATAAGACCAAAAATGGTATTAAAAATCAAATCCCCGATGATTTTCGGGCCGGGGACGAAAATAAATTCTCCAAACCCGGCCCCGTCCCCGCCCCGACTAATCCCCGACACTAATCCCCGTATATATATGACTAATCACCGTATATATATATATATATATATTATATGTTTAGGTTATTTTGTGTCTCTCCCTCTCTCTCTCTGAGCCTCTCCGTCTCTCTCTCTGCTTTCCTTCTCTGAAACAGAGACCTTGTCTTTCTTTCCAAGCTGAGATCTTCACCAGATCTATAGAGTCCCTTCTCCCCCGCCGTGAGAGCTCTTTCCCCAACACAGCGCCGTCGACGGTCCAAACGAACCAGACCCTCCGACGACGACGAGCGCCGCTGCGCCACCTCCTCTTCCTCCTCCGACGAGATCGATCGAGCATGGTGCAGATTTGCTCAAGATCTTGGCCGCTGCATGATCGATCGATTACCACCAGATCTAGTTTCTCTCTCTCTCTCTCTCTCCCTCCCTTCTCCGTCGTCCTCTCAGATCTGTGTCTTTTTCTATCAATTTTTTTTTTTTGATGTTAATAATTTGTTGTTGATGTTGATGATATTGATGATTTTGTGCCTCTCAGATCTCAGATCTGTGTTGTTGTTGTTAATGTTGTTATTCATGTTGTTGAAACAAATTTAGGCCGGGTAATTTTCGGGGTCGGGGAAACCCGATCCCCGATCGGGGGTGGGGATGGGGAGAGTAATAGGTTCCCCGTCGGGGATCGGGGCCGGGGATGGGGCAATGTTCACCATCGGGGATCGGGGACGGGGAGGGTGATCCCCGGCCCCGCCCCGCCCCGTTGCCATTCCTATTTGTATCCAGTAATGGCTATGATTACAAAGAGAGAGGCTTGAGTGGGTTTTCTTCTCTTAAATGAGATCCGATTCGATGTATGGCGAGAGAGAAAGTCATGATGTTGAAGATCGAGTGACTAAGGTGCCGCCTTAGGGCTTTTGGCGTCTGAAATCACAAAAATCACTCTTGATTTTCTCTCTCTTCATCTACGATTTGGGGTTTCTCCCACAATGACAGACTTCCAAAATTTACACTTGATATGAGCCCTAAATTGGCAATACAAAAGAATTTGTGTTTGTGTTTGTGTTTTGCATTTGTTGGGTTAATTATGAAGAGAGAAAGGACTTTTTTGTTCTTGTGTTCTCTATCTGTAACAACAGTGCATATATTGAAAGTCTGATTTTACTTTGAATTTACGCCAAACAAAGTTGATTTAAGACTCTGTTTGGTGGTATTTTTTTAGGGAAATCAGACAGCGGCCAGACAACCGTAGAGATGGATTCCACAGATGACTGAATTTTCAATTTTGGTTGTCTACTGATTCCATTCTCACATTTTAATTTTTTTTTTTTAAAAAAAAAATGTTATACAAATTAATAAAATTTATAAATTCAAGTTTAGAATATAACGTTGTGGATACTGAAATTTTATAAAATTAGTTAAATCTTTTATTATATGATTGTTTTGGTTACAAGGATTTTTTTTTTTTACTTTGCTTGCTGAATTCTTGTTTGGAAAGTGTTGCTAGGCTTGAAAGTTGCATAGCTTAGGATTTGTTTGGAAATTGAATTTTTTTTTAAAGTTTATTTTTTGGTTATTTACAACGGAGATGAACGGAAATCAAAGTAGTGAACGGATGCGATACGGATAGATGGAACTGTTAGGAAAATAGGTAGACCTGGATTGCCCTAAATGTATTTTGAGAAGGAGGTTAAAGTTAATTTTTTTATTTTTTGAAAAAATATGTAAAACAATACCTTAAAAAAATAGGGATGAGATTTGAAAAATTAAAAATTTAAGAAGTTGGTTTTTAGTTGAGTTTTCAAAATAGGCCGTAGAGATATAAATCATTTCGTTAGGCTTATTTTGGGAGCTTGATTAAAAATTAATTTTTTTTATAGGTTTTTTTGGGTCATAGTATTTCTTTATTGTTTCACTTTTTTTTTAAAAAAAGTTAAAAAGTTGGTTTTTAACTTATTTTTCAAAAACAAATTTTAATTTGACCAATTAAATAATTGTTGATAGTGTTGAGTGGAGAAAAATAATTAATATAATCGATTTTATTTGATATGCTTTAAAGTTTCGTTTTGTTTGGTCTAGTTTTTTGGTCTAAAATTTCTTGTTTTTTGAATAAATATTTTTAATAATTTTTTAGTTAAAATATGATTAAAAAAATTAATATATTTCGGATATTTTTTAATTTTTTATGAAAAGATGTGTAAAAATAAATAAAAAAGAAAATTTTTAATTTTTTGATATAAATTATTAATTTTTTGATTTTTTTGAATGATTTTTTAAGTTAAAAAGTGATATTGTCAAACAAAAAAGAAAAAGAGTGCCTTAAGTTAAAGGTCTGATGTGCTAAAAATAATGGAAAATGCGTTGAACTTCCAGTGGGAGTGTTGGGGTCCTTGTTCATAGGCTGATTTTTTTTATTTTTTTATTTTTGACTTCAGCCACTGTTAGTGTGCCATGTGACACTGGGGTGTCCAGTCACTTACTGGGGTCCGTAATATCACCAAAAAACAATTTAGCAAATATTTTCTTACTTAGATTAAGTGTAAAAGTCTTTAAGTTAGGTTATTTTTATCAAGTGTAATGGAAAAAAATTGGGATTTTTTTTTTCTTGACTCCTATCATTCTCAATGTATTAAGATTAGCTGGCACAGCTGGCACAAAATATCTGTCAAAAGTAGATGAACAGTGATCGGCCAGTCAAAAATGTCAAATCAACCAAAACAATGGTCGGCCGGCCAAAAAGATTGCCGGCCGGCCATCACCAATGGCCGGTAGCAACAAAACATGGCCGGTGGCCTCAAGCCATGGCCGGTCACCTTCAAAGTCCCGTCTTCGATGCCAAGCATCTCAAACGTCTTCGTCATCTATTCCAGCCACGGTCAATTTTTTATTTTTTATTTTTTTTTTCTTCTTCTTCTTTCTATTATTTATTGACATGTGTTTGTGGGGTCGTAGGGGCTCTTTTTTATTCTACAGGCGCATGTTTGTGTGTGATAAGAGGAAAAAAAAAACTGACATGTGTCTGGGAGGTTGTAGAGACTCCCTTTTTTATTCTACAGGCACATGTTTGTGTGTGATAAGAGGAAAAAAAAAAATTAAAAAGTAAAAAGTTATCAATTCTAATACATTAAGAATGGTGGCGGTCAAAGAAAAAAATAGGGTCTCAATCTTTTTCTGTGTGATATTACTAATTTGTTTTAAATGACGTTTTATTATTTTAATTTTTTAAGGTATGTTTATAAAATGCAATAAATAATAGGGTAAATTATAAATATATTTTTGAGTTTTGTTTAAAATACAGATTGTCTGTGGTTTGAATTATAAATATCTTTTTATTAGAATATTTTATTTAATATAATTAATTAAAAAAATAAAATTCATAATTGTTTTTTATATAATAATAAAATTATTTAAATTATTAATTGAAACATATTTTTAATATCATTAAAAATTATTAATTGACTTGATTTATTAATAATAAAGATGATTTTTTTTGAAATGAGAAATCTTAAGGAGTGGAATGTAATTTTCAAAATTATAGAAGTGATTTGTATTTTTAATCAAATTTCAGGTATGTATTTGTAATTTACTCTAACTAATAATAAGTATTATTGTTTAACATTTAAAGTAATAAATTATGTTATTTAAGATAAATTAATGATATTGTGAATAATAATAATATTTTAACTTATTTTTTATTTAATTTTATTGAAAACAATTCATCTATATATTTTTTGACACATTAAACATGTAACCATGTACCCCAAATATGTATTAAAAAAACACTTGCTTTTGGTTCAACTCTAGTTGGGGAGAAAAAAAAAGTTATGCGTAGAATTAACAGAAAACTAGTGATAAATTTAATTTAGAGTGTCTAAGTATTAGATCCAAGAAATATTTTTTATGAATAATGCTATATGTACTTGACATCGGTGGGTCCACAGAAGTTTTTGGTCCACCACTTAGAGTCCAATTAACGATTCAAGCACTAAAATCCAACACTATTGGAAACCCAACGTTACACCACTTAGAGTCCAATTAACGATTCAAGCACTAAAATCCAACACTATTGGAAACCTAACGTTACACCAGGAATCAATGACATTTAAACACTTGTCAAGAGGAGAGTTATTGTACTACACATTAGTCATTAATGAGGCTCCTGCAGCATTAAATGCGATAACTCCTTCACGTTAGAATGAACAGCCTCACCATGAACAAGGCAAACTAGAGCATAGACTTTCGGTCAACATAATAGGTCGGAGTGGACAAAGAAATGATGAACAAAGAATATAATGAGACTTTTAAGACACAAAATGTTAAGTTCTGTATTCTTATTCTCTCACTACACATCATCGATTTCTCTCTTCTAACTTGGTCGTCAGAGGGTCCGTTGGGGAACTCCCGTTTCCCGTTGAACACTTTTGTAGGTACTTTAGTGAGCTTAGTGACTGGGGAACGGTGTAGGAAGCGTGGGTCAGCCCAACTCAACCTTCAGGGATCAACAATATCATCAGTTGATGCCGTCTGTGGGAACTTCACTCCAGGTAACAGTTGTAGTCATTGTTGTCGGAGACCCGTTCTCGATAATTCCTCCTCATTGGCCATCAAGTTGGATGGTCACAACGAGATCCATAGCTTCTTAACACAACGTTGTCGATTCCCAAGTCGACCCTCCAAACCCAAACAACCCACTTCAGTACTTCACAAAACTCACCAGCAGCATTAATCGCTTGGCCGAGCAAAACCAGGCCTTGATCAATGCCTTGCTCCAGCGAAACCCCCCCTACCTCATTCACCACCACATGATATCCTTCCCAATCGAGAACGAACCTCGAGCCATCCTTTCTAACAAACCCACCTCTCCAACTTAGAGAGTCTGCAAGCCCTATCTCAAGACATGAACACGCTACCTCGGGGTTTACATCCATCAGTTCAAGCACCTGCTCTTGAAGGAGAGGCTAGTAGTGTTCAACCTCCATTGCACTCTGGAGGTGATAATGTTCCTATCTGGGATGCGAAACTCCGAGCCATGAAACTCCAGCTTCAAGGAGTCATGCAGAATATACAAAATAAACCCTCCATAACAGCCAACTCCCCGTTTGTTGCCTCTATCAGGGACAAACCCCTACCCCCAAGTTCAAAATGCCTTCGATCGACTCATTCGACGGCACAACGGATTCGGTTGATCATTTTGAGACTTACAGGACCCTCATGATCCTCCATGCTTTTCTTGATGAGATCATGTGTCGGGCTTTCCCGTGACGCTTAAAGGGTCAGCTCGACTATGGTTTAGTTAGCTGCCACTGGATTCTGTCTCTGCTTTCCAACACCTAAGTGAGTCCTTCTTGAGCCATTTCATTGGTGCTCAGCGCCAGGGGCGTCCGGCAACTCAACTGCTTAATATCCGTCAGACGGAAGGGGAGCCACTATGTTGTTTTGTCACCCGTTTCAACATCGAGGCCCTACAAGTGGCGGAAAACGACGACAAGGTCATCCTCACAGCCTTCATGGCCGGTTTATGACCATCCGATTTCCTTTTCTCCCTTTCTAAAAACCTTCCAACCACTATGACCACCTTCCTCTCCAAGCCCAAAAATATATGAACGCCGAAGAATCTTTGGCAGCCCGCCAAGATATTACAACTAAAAGTCCAACCCCTAGGGAGAAAAGAAAGGAATTCGAAACCAGACCCGCCCAATATACACAACAAACCCCTCAGTACACCAACTGACTCACTCGAGCTGACCGACTAGCACCTACCCGACCGCCTGGTTGGTTTGAGCGATACACCCTCCTCAATTCCCTCATGAAACAAGTCTTAAACTAGATCCAACGAGATTACAACTTGAAATGACCCTAACCATCACGGTCTCCCTTCAACCGGCGAGATCAATCCAAGTATTGCCGTTTCCATCAAGACCACGGCCACAACACTGAGGAATGTGTTAACCTTAAAGACTAGGTAGAGGATTTGATACGCCAAGGGCGCCTTAGTCGGTTCACGGCTGCTCGTCCCTGACAGCGACCAAGGATCAACCCGTTGGGGGACCACCACCGACATACCCCCCCGAGAACTAGCATAACCCAAGCGAGACAACGATCGGCCCCCACCACAACCCCAAGCAAAAGGCAATCTTGCCTCCCCGATCGGAAAGATCAGAGTCATCACTGGCAGGTTTGCATGTGGAAGTCCATCTCGTTCGGCCCAGTGAGCCGAACTCAGAAAAATCAGACAGGGCTCCGATAAAGAAGTCGCGACATTGGATTGCCCCTTCAAACACCCTAAGCAGTGGATTGAACCCATCACCTTTACGGAGGCTGATTGCACAGGCATCCGTTACCCCCATGACCACTCTTTCGTCATCTCTGCTCTTCTATCCAATTATAAAGTCAGACGGGTGCTTGTCGACAACGGTAACTTTTTAGACATCATCTTCCTGAACGCCTATCGCCAGCTCAAGATTGGAGAAGAAAAATTATCCCCTCTCCAGACCCCGCTAGTCGGTTTCACGAGGGATCGGGTGACCTCCATAGGCTCCATCAATCTTCCCATCACCATCGGAGAGTATCCACGGCAGACCACCAAGCTACTCACTTTCCTTGTCGTCAACTGTCCTTCTGCTTATAATATAATCCTCGGACGCACAGCTCTTAACGCTTTCCAAACTGTCACCTCCACATACTATCTAGCCATGAAAATTTTCACCTACCTCGGGGTCAGCACAGTGAGGGGCGAGCAGACGATGGCTAGAGAATGCTACATCGCCTCACTAAAAAAGGTCAAGCTGAAGGAGGCTATCATCATCGAAGGACTCGACGTCAGAGACGAAGAAGAGTTAGTCAGAGGGGAACCAGTGGAGGAACTTGTTGAAGTCCCTATCGATCCTACCAACTCAGCCAAAATAGCTAGGATTGGTAGCCAACTATCCTCTCAGGCCAAGGCCGATCTCACAGCTTTCTTAGCCGAGCATAACGATGTGTTTTCCTGGACTCATTCAAACATGTCAGGCATCGATCCCTCTTTCATCACTCATCGCTCATCGTCTTAGCATTGAGCCCCACTTTTGACCTTTCTGCTAGAGGCAGTGTATCTTTCACCCGGAACACAATGCCCTCATCGCCTCTGAGGTAGACAAACTACTAAATGTGCAATTCATCAAAAACGTGAACTACCCCAAGTGGCTGTCCAATGTAGTCTTGGTCTGCAAAAACAATGGTAAATGGCGACTCTGCGTCGACTATTCTGACCTTAATCGGGCTTGCCCCAAAGATAGTTATCTCCTCTTTCGGATTGATCTGCTGGTCGATGCAACTGTCGGACATCAGATGCTTAGTTTTATGGATGCCTTCTCCAGCTACAATCAAATTCTGATGCACCTGGCCGACCAGGAACACGCCTCCTTCATCACCGACAAAGGAACTTATCACTATCGTGTTATGCTGTTCGGCTTGAAAAATGTTAGAGTAACTTACCAACGTCTAATTAATGTCGTTTTTCAACACTAGATAGGCCGGAACATAGAAGTCTATGTTGATGACATGCTAGTTAAGAGTAAACTCACCTCTGATCATTTCGCAGACCTGCGAGAAACCTTCGAAACCTTACACATATATCAGATGAAGTTGAATCCGGAGAAGTGCGCTTTCGGCGTAGGATCTGGGAAGTTCTTGGGTTTCATGGTCAGCCAACGGGGCATCGAGACTAATCCTGAAAAGATCAAGACCCTGATAGAAATTCGGTCTCCCAGAACGGTCAAGGAGGTTCAACGGCTCACGGGCAAAGTTGCCACCCTCAACCGTTTTATTTCCCGGGCAACAGACAAGTGTCTTCCATTTTTTAAAGTCCTCTGAGAGGTGTTTGAGTGGAGTACCGAATCTGAGGAGGCCTTTCAACAACTGAAGTAGTGCATGGCCAACCCCCTTCATCTCTCAAGCATTCCCAGGCGAAATCCTCTTCCTCTACTTAGCTGTATCAAACACTGCAGTCAGTGCTGCCCTCATCAGAGAAGACAACTCAGTACAACGTCCAGTCTATTACATTAGCCACGCTCTTAGGGGGCAGAACAGAACTATCCTCTGCTGGAAAAAATGGCCCTCGCTTTGGTCATAGCCTCCAGGCGCCTTCAACTTTATTTCCAAGCTTACTCCATAGTGGTTCTCACTGACCAGCTTTGAAAAAGGTCATGCAACAACTAGAGTTGTCAGGCAGACTTATGCAATGGTCCGTCGAGCTCAGTCAGTTTGAAATCTCTTATCGACCTCGAACAGCGATCAAAGGACAAGCCGTCGCCGATTTTATCTTGGAATTCACTAATCTCACTCCGAACGTACCCCCTCCGCCAACGCAATTCAACACTGAGGCAGAAGACCCCCATTCCTGGACCCTTAGTGTTGATGGGTCATCCCGCAAAGAAGGCAGTGGGGTCGGTCTCATCCTCATCGCTCCAGAGGGTGGGTATTTCAAGTGTGCCCTCCGTTTCCTATTTGATGAGAGCAATAATGAAGCCGAATATAAGGCCTTGATAACAGCTCTTCGATTGGTTAGAGACATTGGCGTAAGCCATATCCAAGTATTTAGTGATTCCCAATTGATCGTCAGGTAGATTACTAGGGAATTCAACGCAAAGGAAGATACGATGCGGGCATACAGGGACATTGCCCTCCCTCTTGTTCGCCTTTTCAATACTTTCCAGATCAGACACATCTCTACGTCCGAAAACTCCAAGGCGGACGAAATGGCCCAATTAGCCTCGGCCGACCAGTCAGACCTCAGCCATGGCATCTGCATTGAATACCTGACCCATCCAGCTACTTCGCCAAGCCAATTCCATGGGCTACAGACATCCTTCTGCTCTTGACACGAGAAGAGTTGCCAGACGATAAACAGCAGGCTGCCAAAGTTAGAGCCCGGTCAACAGCCTACTATACAAACAAAGATTCTCACGCCCACACCTCAAGTGTCTCAGTCCCGATCAAGCGACCAATGTGATGAGAGAAGTCCACGAGGGCATTTACGGTAATCATTTGGGTGGAAGATCTCTGGCCCATAAAATCTTTCGCACCGGTTACTTCTGGCCTACTCTCAATCAAGATGCCAGTGAATTTGTGCTTAAGTGTGATAAATGCTAGCGCTTTGCCAACATCCCCCATGCTCCACCAACAGAGCTGATTACGCTTAGCAGTCCCTACCCCTTCGCTAAGTGGGGCATCGACTTAGTTGGTCCTTTATCCACTGGTACGAGCCAAACCAAGTTGGCTGTGGTTGCCATTGACTACTTCATCAAGTGGGTGGAAGCAAAATCCCTTATTACAATCACCAAGCAAAACACCATCAGGTTCATCTGGCAATCGATTGTATGTCGATTCAAAATCCCTTAGGCCATCGTTTCAGACAATGGTAAGTAATTCGACAATGCCAAATTCAAGAAATTCTGTGAAGAGCTCAACATTATACCATGCTTCTTTTCCTCGGGCCATCCTTAAGCTAATGGGCAAGTCGAAGTCACCAATCGCTCCCTTCTGAAGATCATCAAGACTAAGTTGGAAGTTGCTAAAGGACTTTGGGCTGAGGAATTACCGAATGTACTCTCGGCTTATCGGACAACCGCTCGAACCCCTACGGGGGAGACCCATTTTCGCCTAACATACGGTGCTGAGGCAATCATCCTAGTGGAAATCAGCCTACCGACCCCTCGGGTTTTACGCCCGAATCCAGAACTAAACGAAGAGTTGCGTTGGCCTGACTTGGACCTGATTGAAGAGCTCCGAGAGACAACTGCTGTCAAACGGGCGTCATATCAGTAAAAAATTAGAACACATTATAACCGTAAAGTTCGACCTCGAGAGTTCGCAGTGGAGGGCTTAGTCTTGCGCGAAGCAACCATTGCCACTAAAAATTCGACCAAGGACAAGCTAGCAGCCAAATAGGAAGGACCTTGTATTGTCAAGGGCAGACCCCGCCTGGGGACTTACCGTCTCCAAGATATAGAAGGCAAAGACCTTTCCCATCTATGGAATGTCGAGCACTTGAAGCATTATTTCCAGTAATGGCGTCCCCTGTTTTTCTATCATTCAATTGTTGTCTGTTCTCTTTTGCCAATCTGCGCACTTGTTCGTTTTTGCCCTTTCCATACACGATGTAAATTTGTGATCGACAGATTGTGCCTTAATGACAACAATTTCACATCTCCATTTATCTGTGTTGTGTTTCAATTGCAAGTTTCGACCGACCCTCAGCCAGACTGAGCCCTCCAAGCCTCAGCCAGACTGAGTATGAAGAGCTCAGCCAAACTGAGCCTTCCAAGCCTCAGCCAGACTGAGCATGATGAGCTCAGCCAGACTGAGTCAACTAAAGCCTTAGCCCGACTGAGGCCTCTAAGCCTCAGCTAAACTGAGTTAACCAAAGCCTCAGCCAGACTGAGTTAACTCAAGCCTCAGCCTGACTGAGCCCTCACAGCCTCAACCAGACTGAGTATGAAGAGCTCAACCAGACTGAGTTAACCCAAGCCTCAGCCCAACTGAACCATTCCAGCCTCAGCAAGACTGAGCATAAAGAGCTCAGCCAGATTGCGATCGAAGACCTTGGCCAGACTGAGTCAACACTAGTCTCATCCAGACAAAGCATGCAGTTACAATTAATCATAATTAGTCTTAGCCAGACTGGTTTCAATCTCAGTTCATGCCTGCCCAGTTTTTACCGTTTATGCAAGTTAGGTTACTTGTCCAATTTCACATTCACAAACTTGTCAATTTTTACCATTTGAACTCTACCATTTCACATTCACAAACTTTACTTGTCCATTTTACTTATCTATTTTTACCACTTGAACTTTACCATTCACAAAAAAAAAAAAAAAAACAACAACAATAACAACAATAACAGTACTCGTCATTTTATTAACAAACTTGCACTTTTATACAATCCATTACAGAAATTACATTTACTTCAAAACAAAAAACAAAACAAAACAATTTTTTTTTTTTTTAACACTTTTTTTACAGAAATTACATTTAAGCAGGAAGAACACCTAACCCTTAATCTCCCTTACTGGATGCGAGATCTTCCTCTTCAACCCCCTCGTCCAAGGTAGTCTAGGCAACATTGTCTTCTCCTATTTTCATGAGACTGAAGTCCACGTCTGGAAACAGCTTTTGCGCCTTATACTTGAAACTCATCCAGTCGCTGTCCCAGTACTGGCTCATCTCGTGCTTGTAGAAGTCTGACTACTGAAAGCTTTGGATCACTTCTTCTTCGCTCTTACATTCAACGACCATTTCCGACGGCCTAGAACCCCCTTCTCCCTTCTTCGCCAAGCTCCTGGCAACTGCGGCGTCAATGGCCATCTAGAATTTGGTAGACTCCTTAAATTGCTCCACAGTCGCCACGCATAAGTCGGGGTACGCCGTCCTCTTAGAGGCCATTTTGGCTCTCTCTTCTGCCAGTGACTTCTCCAAGTCTGCAATTCGCCCATCTGCTTCTTCTTTGTCCTTAATCGCCTGGTCACAAAGATCTTCGTTATTGGCGAGGGCCTCTTCCAACCTTTCTTTGGCAGTGGTGTTGGACTACGCCTTACTTCCTCTGCTCGTCCGCCAACTCAAACTCCAGCAATACCGTATTGTGGCGCACCGCTTCCAGCTTTGCTTTGGTCACGGCGAGCTCGGCTGCCACGCTCTGCCAAGTAGCTCTGCACCACTGCTAGTATTTCCATTTTCTTTGCCCTCTACGCATACTCCAGGCCCTTGGCACAGGCACTTCGCGTGGCTTTCCTCCAGTCCGCTGTCTCAACCCTTAGGTTTTGCAACTGCGCTTTCAACCCTTCCAGCTAGGCCTTTAGCGGCTCTACCTCCACTTTCGCGTGCGCTACCCTATTCAGCAGGGCAGCCGCCAAGGTCATCGCCTCCATCTGCGCCGAGCAGAACCCTCTCAGGAGGTCGGCCTCTATAAATCGCGCCATCGACCGCACGGTCGCATCCTCCACTACCCCAACGAGACGATTGGCAGTGACCCTGGCTTCCCCCATTCTTCTTCCAATCGACCGACCACCGCGCACACGTGATACATGGCGGTCTTCAATGTGGCACCCATCTCTGGTTTGCTCACCTCAACTTTCCTTTCCCCAGGACTTGGGGCCACTTCTGGTACAGGCCCCATCTTGAGTGATTGCGATCCCATTCTCTCACCTACTACCACTTGCTCTGGCTCTACCGTGCTCATCCTCACTTGGACATTTGAGCCCATGGCTTCTTCTCCCCCCAATTCTTGTCTCTCCCATCTCTACTTTTGGGGCTTCCTCCGTCCTCCCCTTGTTCGTCTTCTTCAAAACCAGGCCACCCTCACTCTTCTTTGCAGTCGCCCTATTTTTTTTTTTCTTCTTCTTCAACACCGCCTCCACCTCTTGTTTGTTCCTCTCCTTCAGCGGATCCACTGGGGGCAGCAGCGGCAACGGCGCAAAATCAGTCAGATCTTTATCTCCCAACGACTTAGGATGTGGTCAGACTTGCTCCCTCATGACCAGCTTAGGCGCTGGGCCTAATTACGATTCCTTATACTTGTCCGCCTTGGCAAAAGTTTTCCGTTCCTCTACCTCCTGCACCTTTCTCAGAGCCTCTAACTCCTCCAGTGCAAGATCTTCCTCGGTCGGCTGTGGCCCCAGACTCAAGGCGAACAAGGTTGAAGGTCAGATAAGGTTATCCCATTTCACACCCTCCTTCTCCTTTCACTCCTTTACCCGCTTCACCCTATTCTCGGCCTCTGCCTTTAGCCTTGGCTCCACTGACTTCGTGGGAACTTTCTACGTTGTGCGTACCCTCCTTCCGCCATTCGCTGATACATAAAACCACCTCGGTCTCCACCCCTTCATCGACGATGGCAAACCCGCCACTAACCTTCTGCCCGCCACCGCCTGTAAGGTCACCCATGTTTCTTGTTGACCGGAGGTCTTGTAGCATGAAAAGAACTCCTCCATTGTCATCGCTGCTCCCTCGGTCACCTGTGGCCATGCGATCGCACAGGCCAGTAATATTTTCCATGCGTTGGGTATCAACTGCCCCGGCGCCACCTCCAAACGGTTCAGGCACATCCACTACTATTTGTGGGAGTGGCAACTTCAGACCCCCCCGCAATGCTTCCTCGTACAATGTAAACTCCATTGGACGTGCATTTGATGCCCTCTCCTTCGACGTGGGCAACTTCAACTCTATCTCCGCCGGGATCTGGTACTTCCTATGTACCTCCTTCAATTCCTCTGCCGTAAGGGTCGACTTGTTAGCCTTGGTGTGCCAGTAGTCAGGTTCCACTTGGCTAATCGGCCTTGCGGCCACGATCATGGTAGATGGTCGGGCTCGTGCCACTTGCTCCGCCTCCTTTTCCTCTCGCCTCTCCGTTCTGTATTGCTCCGCCAACTTCACCGCATCGTCTTCACCCAATGCCTCTAACCTCGTGGCTGGCACTTTGTCTCGAGCCATCCCTTCTAGGTTTTTGTGTATTGCTTCGGCTGCTGGCATGAGGAAGTTTGTAAAGTGTTGGAGGGGCGTGTCACACGATACAAATGGGCTTAACTTTGGGATGTGTTGGTTTTTCGCAAAGAGGTATGTAAAACGAATAACTCCAAATGCCCACGGTTTGCCTATATTCCAAGGATCGAGAT
This sequence comes from Camellia sinensis, assembly GCF_004153795.1. NCBI lineage: Eukaryota > Viridiplantae > Streptophyta > Magnoliopsida > Ericales > Theaceae > Camellia > Camellia sinensis. Next base: position 4,066,077 of record NW_021026182.1, on the reverse strand, counting down.
TAAAGTTCGCCAGTTTGAAAATTTCGAAAGTTTTCACCCCAGTCTTTTCCACGTCCTATCCTAGTCCTAACCCTTTGCTTCCTGTTAACGTTTCACCTCCCTTATCATTGGATCATGCCATGTGTACCATCACGATTCATTACCCTTTTCTCCTTTCTTGTCTATTCCATTTCACATCATCACATGCCCCGTCGCTCCTCGAGCCCCGTGCGCCGCCACTATCTCTCGCTCGGTCCCCCCTTCTGCGGTCGGCCCTCCTCTCGGTTGGTCTTCTCGCTCGGTCTCCTCTTTCGCGATTGGCCATCCTCTCGATTGGTCTTCTCGCTCGGACCCCCTTTCATGGTCGGCTCTCCTCTCGGTCGGTCTTCTTGGTCGGTTCCCCTTTCGCGGTCGGCCTGCCTCTCGGTCGGTCTTCTCCCTCGGTCCTGCCCTTTTTCTTTGCGGTCGGCCCTTCTCTCACTCGGCCCCATATACTCCCCGTCTTCCTTCTTATTCCCGTCGTTGGACTGAAGATGCACTTGGGAATGGGGGACTACTGACATCAGTGGGCCCACAGAAGTTTTTGGTCCACCACTTAGAGCCTAATTCACGGGTCAAGCACTAAAACCCAACACCCTTGGAAACCCAACATTGCACCAGGAACCAATGGCATCTAAACACTTGTCAAGAGGAGAACCAGCCACGTAAGCAGACAAAGATCCTGCAGAGTTATTGCAGTACACATTAGCCATTAATAAGGCTCCAACAGCATTAAATGCGATAACCCCTACACGTCGGAATTGAAAACCTCACCATGAACAAGGCAAGCTAGAGTATAGACTTTCGACCAACATGACAGGTCGGAGTGGATAAGGAAATGATGAACAAAGGATATAATGAGGCTTTTAAGACACACAAAAGGTTAAGTTCTCTGTTCTTATTCTCTCTCTACACATCATCGATCTCTCTTCTAACTTGGTTGTCGGAGGGTCCGCTGGGGACTCATGTTCCCCGTTGGACACTTTTGCATGTACTCCAGTGAGCTTAGTGACTGGAGAACGGTATAGGGAGCGGGGGTTAGTCCGACTCGCTCTCCAAGGATCAGCAATATCATCAGTATCAATTAGTATACTAACTAGTGTATCAATTGATAATGTGACACAATTTAAGAAGTTTTTGGAATTTGTAATATAATTAATGAGTGAAGTCAATAATAATGTCATAACTAGTATTGATATACTAGTTAGTACACTAGTTGGTGCATGTAGCACCACCGTTTTTTATTGTTGAAAAGTTCACGTTTTGTGAAATAATTTGTTTAGAAGTGTTGGAAGACATTTTGTTTTCAATTTTACTTTTTGATTTTTTTTATTTGTTAACTATCTATTTAAATTTAAATTTAAATTTATTTGTTTAAATTTTTTGATTATCAATTCAATTTTTTTCCTTTATATGTTCAAATATGTCTAAATTTTATTATATGTTCCAATTTTATTTATTTTTTTATTGTATTTATTGAAATATTGGGCAAACTAAATTCATCTATTGAAATTTTATCAGTGCAATTTTTTTATTTGTTAAAATCTTTGTCAATATCTTTCTCTCCTCAGGCAAGGAGATTTGTTTTTTTTATCTGTTCATTTACAATATATTTCTCAACAAAACTCCAATGAGATTTGTTTTTTTATCTGTTCATTACAATCTATTTCTCAACAACAACAAAACTTCTCAAGATCTTTTGCAATAAATATATATATATATATATATATAAATAGATACCAATCATACAACAAAAATAAGGATTAGTTAAAAGTCATCTTTCAATTGTTAACTCATTTTAGGTCACGTCATTTTTCATATTTTTTACACATTTTTTCAATAAAAGTCAAATAATTAGTTTTTGACCATCTTTCCAAAATTGGCCCAAGTAAAAAAAAAAAAAAAAAACTTCTACAATTTTGTGTTTTTATTTGTTTAATTTTCTCCTTATCAGTTCATTTTTTTTTAATTTAAATTTTGTTTCTGTTGGCTTTTTGGCTTTTCGAAGGGTATTTTTGTGAATGTGAGCGTGCAACCATACGACAAGTGGTCGGGCTGTTGTATCATGGAGGGGACAAGTCATAGTTTTGTGACTGCTACATCGGTATTTGGGTTCTTTCTACTGTAGTGGGCTTGATCTCCTTAAAGAAAACGAGATATCCGTGTTTCAGCCTGATATATTTCTATCTCATTTTCTTTGCATTATTAATCAATAAAATATATTTTTTATGGTATTTTCACTAACAATATAAAATCATAAACCATGTGTGAGGATACCCAACCTAGAGACCAAAGATTCTGTAACTAGGTTCAATAGGAAAAACGAATCATATGGTGGTTGTAAAAATACTCTTTTTAATATTTTGTTATCCATTCCTATGATGTAAGTGCATTTGTCCTGTAATGTTGGAGGGTTGAGTTTTTATACTCCTAATGAAATTCTGTAGCTCTTGTTGAGTGGGATGTGTCAATTACAGGAACATCCTTGACAGATTTCACCTATATGAGCATGAAAGTGGGGCCACTTTTTATGAGAACAAGGTTTATTCTCAAATATGCTCATGAAAGCTAGGATAAGCACAAGGCAGTAATGTGCTGGCTATTAAAAGCTCATGTCAACACCTGGATTATTATGTGTTAGCAGTAATACTTTATTTCTCTTAAGCAGTCATAATTCAAGTCTGAGACCACTACTGACTCTGGAGTAGAGGTTGTTGTTTCACTAATGAAAGTTCAATGCAAAGCACACTTTCATGATGCATACTAGTCTATCTTTGTTTGGTAATCTCTCTTGTCCTTGTTGATATTAAAATAAGTGGGGGATTGTTGGACCATTTTAATATCTTTTATTTATTTATTTATATATTTTGTTCATGAATCTTCTTTTGTCTTATTCATGAATCTCATCTTATCTATGAATGGAGATTCATTGCTTTGGTGACCATTTGTCTTGTTCATGAATGGAAATTAATTAGAATTCATGAACATGGTGGTGAATTAATATTTGGATACACTCTCCATTTTCTCTAGGTTCATGGTCATTATTATTTTTTGATATATTTTTTGATATATTTTGTAATGTCCTAGTGGCCTATAAACAGTTCATCTCTTCTATTCTTTTCTACACCAACACACTAACTATTTTTTATACAAGAGAAATTACTAGCAAAGAATGGTGTTTTTCTTGGTGGAGCTTTGGTTTCACCATCTTGTGCAGAGTTGGCCTGAACCATATGACAAGTAGTCGGACTGTTGTATCCTGGAGGGTACAAGTCATAATTTTGTGATTGCTGCATCAGTATTTGGGTTGTTCCTACCGTAATGGGCTTGATCTCCTTAAAAAAAATGAGATATCTGTGCCTCAACCTGATCTATTTGTAGCTCATTTTCTTTGCATTATTTATCAATAAAATATATTGTTTCCTGATATTTTCACCAACAAATTATAGTTGAATTTGCACAAAATTTAATATTTAATCACTACAGGTACAAACTTAAGTAGCTGAAGTTTCTTTATTTTTAAATATATAAAACTAACAAATTACATATGTATGCACATACAAATATATATAATTTTTATTGCATATATTATTAATCGGGCCAACTTTGGTTAAGCAACATGAAATTTTCCCAAATTTAGCCCATTTAATAGAGGGCTGAAAAATTCATCCCAACCTATACTTATAGGATTAAATATCAATTATAAACACTTCTCAAAAACAATAATAATAATAATAATAATAATAAAAACAAAAAAAGGCTAATGCCCACAGTTAATTGTAACACAATCCAATATTGACTATACACTTCTCTTTGGGAGAATTACAATTACGTGTAATAGATCAAAAAGTATTGCACCTCCATATTTGTGTAATTTGTTTCGGTTTATTAAACTGAATTGTAATTCCTCCTTTTCTTTTCAATATTTTACTAGCAAAAAAAAAATACAAGAAGCACGAGCAATATTATAGACCTACACATTTGACCTACAAATTCATCATAATAATGTGGTAAGAAGATGGAACCCCCATTCATTGTGTAACAAATCACATCTATCCTAACATACCATTATAGGTAGAATTAAAATTTTCTTTAAAAAAGAAAAAAAAATCTCTAACATTTTTCTAATAATTACTTGGTGTGGCCTTTTCGTTATTCAAGCACGACAATAGGTGCTTTGGATTGGAAGATGAGTTGGGATCAGCTCAAACTTGAACCATTCTAGTACTCTACATTGGATTAAAGTAAGGTGGGTTGTTATTCTTGTATTTGTTTTTATCAAGTTAGGGATTATAAAAAAAAATCATGAAATATTTCATGAAAATTCTTTATTAATTCTTGAATTACATATACAATAAAATGTCACATTAATCAAAAAATAAAATAAAAAATTCATAATATATTTTTTATAATCCCTAACCTTACACATTAACAATACTATGCCTCCGTTTGGGAAGTGGGTTGGCTTTTTGGCTTTTTGGCTTTTTTGACTATTTTAGCCCGGGCTTAAAAGCTTGGTTTGGGAAGGGTTTTTTTGACTTTTTGGCTTTTTTGAGTTTTTTTGTGAGAGAAGAATGTAATGATTATGGGTTGGATGTGATGTTTTGTTTGTTATGGCTAAAATAGCCTATTTTATTTTTTGTGGCTAAAATAGTCAAAAAAACCTGCAAACCCACTTGCCAAACACAAGCTATATATTGTTTCTAACATTAGTTTGTTGGTTTGACTTCTAAGCTTATTCTTTGTTTAGAAACTCAGACTACAGAATTGGCAGTTTATGGCTCTGTTTGTTGCCTTTTCTATAAATTGATTATAACTTATTTTAATTTGAAAATTCATATCATATTATTTGGTACAATTTTTACTTATAACTTATTAGGAAGAAATAGTTTAAATAAACTAAAAAAATTGATTATTTAAAAATTGAGGGATAAATACTTTTAAGCTGTGTTTGGTTCATAGATTTGCAAAAAAGTTTAAAAAGAGAAAGGGAAAAGATGTGTGAAATATTTAAAGATTTTGGGAGGGATTTGAAAAGAAAAATGGAAAGAAAAAATATGTGTGAAATTAAGTGAAATGTAAGTATGTTTTATTAACATTTCACCAATCTCTTGCCTTTCCCTTTTTATCCCTTAATTTATAAACTAAATACAACCTTAATTTCTACTTTAAATTATTAACTTTTAATTTTATAAAAGTTCTACTGAACAGAGCCTATCTGACTTGACTTGTGGAATTTGGAGATCAGTTTAAACGATGCTTGCAAGGAAATAGTGGGAGGTTGGCTTTCTTTTGTGTGATTTTGACTTGGAAGTAAAGAAGAATAATGCTTGTTTGTCTTTGGATACATTTTTGTCAATAATTTTGGGATTACTAAATGTACTAGAATTATTTATCATATTTTATATTTAGAAATAATTCATGTTTGTTTGAAATTATTAGATATGTACTAAACGATGTAATGACTTTTAATTGCCTACTCCATACTTTCTTAATCTCTCATTTTGTATTCCACTTCTCATTAGAATATGTGCGAAGGTAGAGTCTTATATTAGATAGATAATAAAATAGATGGATCTTAATATACATTAAATAAGCTTTCTATTTATAGGATTGAGCTTTTAAATTTGTATGAGTTTCAAATAATATATCTTTGAGCCTATGTGAACTCTAGAGTTTCTCTCTCATAAAGTCATGAGAAACTACAAAACATACTAAGTAAGTCATAATTTGCCTTTCAATTATCTAACAAATATGAGTCAGCAGATCCCTAAGATAAAAATTTCTCATTACATAATTGATTTGGAATACAATATTAAACAATGCCATATCATACTTAGAAATTGTTAAATAGATATACAACTAGAGAGGACTCTGAATTCAAATGTTGACTTTTATATTTAAGTGCATTAATCAAGGTACATTAATCCAATCTAAGGGGTTGTTTGGAATGTTTTAAATAAGTGTATTTTTGACTTTTTATGAAATATAGATTGGGTATGAGTTGGGTTTGAAGTGATATGGTAGAGAGATAAATGTGACTTAAATAAGATGATGTGACTTAAATAGGATAGTGAATTTTTCACTTTTTTAGAGGATGACAAACAAAGCCTAAATCACCTTACACCTCCAAACAAACACATAATGGCCTTGTTTGGTGGCACTTTTTTAAATTAAAAGTTAATAATCAAAAAGTAAAAAGTAAAAACATTCATTTCCTAACTTTCAAATAATCAGCTTATTAAATTATTTCTACCTAAAAATCAAAATTTTATCAAATAATTTGATATAAATTTTTAAATTAAAATTAAGTATAATCACTTCCTAAAAAATGGTAGCAAAGAGCCCCAATATAGTCCAATATCTCACTGTTGGATTTAAAAGTCCTCTTATTGTTGCAAAGTGACATAATGTTGCCAGCTAAGCATTGTCTCTTGATATGGAATGAGAAAATTATGAGCGATGATTGATACCCCATCTCACAATACCTTTACAAATTTGGATTAATCATAATGTGGATTCTACATTTATATGAATGGGTTTCACACAAACATGGAAGGTTAGTATCATTTTGAGAGTGTGAGGGTCATCACCAAAGGAGTCTTAGATATTTTCTGAAAATTATATATTATTTCATGACGAAATGAGGTGTCCATTCTGTTAAGATTTTTATTTTATAAAACATAATATAGTCTCTGTACTACATGAATTCAAAGGAATAATGTTATATATATTAATTAGTGTATTAATTGATGATATGACATAATTTAAGAAATTTTTAATATTTATAATTTATATAATAAATAAAATAAATAATAATATTATAATTAATGTTAATAAACTAATTAATACACCAATTAATATGGTAGCATCAAAGGACATATCAACAAAATCCATAGCTCAGATCAGATATAAATACTGCTTGTTAAACTTATGCTCCAAAGTACAAGACATAAGCCAGAGCACGTGTACCACTGCATCTCCAAACAAACAAGGCCATGTGATCCACGCTAACTTTCCTATCGAATCACTCCCGACCGTTTCATTCATTTCTTACTTTTATTATTTTATTTTATTATTCAAATTTTGTTAACGAGTGTTCTAAATATATTTGTTAATAGTTTTTAAATAATTATATATTTTTTATGAAAATATGTATCATAAAAAATGTATAACAATTTTAAGCACTGCCTACATGCAATAATGAATTAATCCAATTATATCCAAGGCCGGCCCTGAGAGTTAGGAGACCCAAGGCGACTTTCGAAAATGAGGTCTTTCTTACATTGAAAAAAAAAAAAAAGTTGACGGATAAAACGATAAGTTACAACAATTTTTTTATTTGTTTGTAGCCAAATTTTCATTTCCATTCTCATTCAAACATGCTCTTCTACACCCAAATCTTTATTATCATTCTTATTACATTGATTAAGTTCTTCAATTACCAAATCTTCATCAACCAAACATGAACTTTTCATTTGTTTCTTGCTACCAAAAAATTTATCAAGCACTCCCGATTGAGATTGAATAAAATTTTCTAATTTTTGTTTCTTTTTCCTTTTTTCACATCCAGAAATATATTTCTTAGGAGGCATGACTACTCTATATAATCACAAATCCACACAAATTCACAATCACTGATCTCTGCAAATAATATACTTTCAGAATTAGAGCATAACAAAAATTATAGATTTCCACTAATGCAATATTTTACTTGCACAACGGAAAAATAATCTCATTATTTTTATAGGATGCAAGTCCGTGTGGTGTAATTGTTTTTTTTAATATTTTGGTGCAATTATTTTTTGTGAGACTTGCACCAAAAAAAAATTAAAAAATTATGTTCAATTATTTTGTAATTGTTCCACTGAAATGTTATTTCTTCTAACATAAATTTCTTCAATTTTTATATTTTAATAGATGGTGACTAAACATTGAAATAAATAAATATATTATTTGAGTAGACAAGAAATGATAATATTATTTTTTTTCATTTGTACAATTCAAGAATTATTGATTAAAAATGACTTAATACTTAAAGATTATCAGTGTAATTATATAAAAAATATAACATAAATTATATATATATATATATATATATATATATATTTTCAAACATTAAAAGAGATGAATGTAATTTACCTTATATTTTATTTCTGAGAGGTTCAGTAAAAAGAGATGAGAAATAAAGTGGAAAGAGGTGCAATACACAGATGGGGTCCAAAACAACTAAAAACGATGTCAATCTAGCAGCAGTTGCTGCTGCGCCTGAAGAGCAGCAGCATCCCCAAACCCTTCTTAGCCTCAGGGTGGGTATTATAAATTATAATCACTTTGCTTGGTTCCTATTTTTTAAAAACAGTTTTCAGAAAATTCTACACTCTTATTTTTCGTATTTTTTTTGTTTTTACTGAATTTTTTTAATATTTTATGCAAATTTTTTACTTTTTAGACACACCTAACATTAATACACCGAAAAAGCAAAAAAATTGTAAAAAAAATCTTTTAAAAATTAACTAAATACCAAAAATACAAAAAAAAATACAAGAATTTAGTACATTTTTTGTATTTTTATGTATTTCTTAATTTTTTAAAATATTTTTTCAAAATTTTTTTACTTTTTAGACACATCTAAGTAAGGTGCATCTAAAAAAGTAAAAAAAAATGTTTAAAATTTTAAAAATATTCACTAAAAACAAAAAAATACGAAAATCAAAAAATTCAGTTTTCAAAAAACTTAATCCAGGAAACTCAAACCAAACACAGTGAATGTGTTTCTTATTTTTGGGCCCATGTCAATTAGGCCTTTAATCTATCATGATATATTTTTTTTTAGACCCTATATACAATTGGGCTTATAGTATTTGAATTTTTTTTTTTTTTTATATCTAAAACACAAAATCATATTTTGAGGTCCTATTTTCAGGCCAAATCTGAGGGCCCAAGGTGCAGGCCTCTTCGGCCTACCCTCAGGGTCGAGCCTGATTATATCTACTTAAAGTGACGGACTAAGAGTGAGTTTGGAATTAATTCAATAGTACCCCCAAAAAAAGGAATTAACCTAATAAGTCACATCTTTCTCAAGTTTTTGTCATTTTCATTTTTTTTAAAATTTGTTTTATTTTTTGTTATTTTTCAGGTTTGTTTAATATAGAAGGATCTAAGAAGAAAAATAAATTTAGAAAAATCCAAAGAAATTCACTAATGATAAAAAAGAAAAAGAAAAAGACACATCCAGTTGCGGAGAACCGATGTAAAGCCTTTTGAAATATTTTTTTAAAAAATTACTAAAATGAAAAATAAAAACAACAAAAAGTCAATAAAAAAGCTAATCCCAAAATATACACCTTGCAAGCCAATTACGATACTAACCGACATTTTTTTTTGTTGAAAAAATATATCTTTAAGATTTTATTCACATCACACTTTTCACTTTTTTCAATTATTAAGACTCTGGAGGGAAATAAAATATTTTTTTCTTTCCTTTTTTTTAAAAAATAAAATAATAATTTGTGTCATGAATCATGATAAATTGGCACATCTTTTATGAATTGTTTAATCATCAAGGGAGTTATCAAGATTTAAATATATTTGTGTAGAGCAATGGTAGAGGGTCACAAAAAGTGTAGTTTAAATGACTCAAAATTATCAAAACGATATTGTTTTTGACGACGTCATTTTGATAATTTTAAACGAATCACACTTTGGATCACACTTTTTGTGACCCTGACGCATTTTTCATTTGGGTATTAGTAACCGTTAGACCAAGACGATGCGTATGGGCCATGGCTTTGTTTTCTTTTCCACACTGGTGGTAGGTGTAGCTAAGGGTGTGATGCTGATTCTGATTGTATGCCTCTCTGTGCATGGACGGGTAAGTTGCAAAATTATATTATTATTAATTTGATGATTTTTTTTTTAATTTATAAATTTATCTTTTTTAATGTTATAAATTTCTTTCAGTAATATGAAAATATTTTCTCTTAATTTCACTGATATGACATCTCCCCATTTGAACTTAGGTCTTAAAAAATGCACAAATGTATATGAAGCCAGATTGATTCATTGAAAAAGTTACATGGGTTAGTAATTGGGATAGCATAGGAGTTGTTTTGGATCAGAATTTGAATCTTATTGACTATTTAAAAAATGGATAAATTATATTGATCAATCTTGAAGTTTAAAAAAATTATACGTTAAACTTATAGGGTAAATTATAAATACACCTTCTGAGATTTGATTAAAATATGAATTGTTCCCTATGATTTTGAAAATTACATTCGCCAAGTAGGCCTTGATACCTTCGAAAGCAAATTGATGCTCTGCTGTCCACACGAATTCCTCTTCATCTTTCAGCCTTAACAAGGAAGAAAATACTTTAGTTTTCCCTGCAGTGTTAGAAATGAACCTTCGAAGAAAGTTGACCTGCCCAAGGAACCTTTGTAATTCTTTCTTACTTGATGGGGGTTTGGCTTCAATGATTGCTTTGGCTTTATTCTGATCAATCTGTATTCCCTTCTTGTGAACAACATAGCCCAAGAAATTTCCAGATGATACACCAAAAGCACATTTAAGAGGATTGAGCTTCAACTTGAACTTCCTCATCCTTTCAAAGGCTGCTTCTAAGTGAAGCAGGTGTTCCTCCATGGACTGGGATTTCACTACAATGTCATCAATATAACATTCTAAATACCCTCCAATGAGGTCATGAAAAATGGTGTTCATAGCCCTTTGGTATGTAGCTCCAGCATTCTTCAGGCCAAATGGCATCTTAACCCATTCGAAGGTGCCAATATTTCCAGGACATCTGAATGCTGTCTTATGGACATCCTCCTCTGCAATGCAGATTTGATTATAACCAGAGTGTCCGTCCATCATTGATAAAACTTGATGCCCTGCTAAACTATCTACTAGCAAATCTACTATGGGCATAGGGTACTCATCTTTTGGAGTTGCTAGATTCAAATTTCTGAAATCGATGCATACCCTCATTTTACCGTTCTTCTTGACTACAGGCACAATATTAGATAGCCATTCAACATACCTGGCTGTCCTAATAAAACCTGCCTTGAGTAGTCTGAGGATCTCTTCCTTGACCTTCTGAATTACTTCTGGACTCATCCTTCTTGGTTTCTGCTTATATGGCTTGAAGTTAGGCTTCATAGGGAGCCTGTGTTCCACTAATGACCTGTCCAATCCTGGTAGTTCATTATAAGACCATGCAAAGCAATCTTTGTATTTCTTCAGAACAACCAAAAGCTGGTTTCTGTCCAGAGCATTCAAACAAGCACTTACATAAGTGGGCTGTTGTATAGAACCTTCCCCTAGATTTACTTCTTCTAAATGGTCTTGTGCATGAGAACTCCCTCTGGTTTCTTTGTACAGAACTTTCCCCTAGATTTACTTCTTCTAAAGGGTCTTGTGCATGAGAACTCCCCTTGGTTTCTGCTACCTTTGAAGTGATCTTCGAGCTTGGTTCTGCCCTCAGGTTCTTCAGTTCAATATCTCTGCCCTCCTCCTCATAGACAAAATCTGTCCACAAGGCTTCCTCTTCCTGTATTTCTTGGACTTTCGTTTCAATGTCCAAGGCACAGTACTTACCAAGAGTCAAGACTCTAGCCTGTTGTTGTTGCTGTTTGCAGCCAATTATCATGGCCTCTCTCTCTTGCTCCCGAACTTTCTGGACTATCGCTTTTATATCTAATGCTGAAAATTTAATCAAAGCCAAGGACTTGGCTTCTGGTGGTTCCTCTCTTTGCCTATAACCAGGCATCATTGTCATCTCTAAGGACAACCTCTTCACCAGCACTTTTCTGGACTAAGTGCTTCAGGTGTGTCACCTCCTCATCAGCCGTCACTTCGGCTGAACTGTCATCTTTCATCAGTATAGTGAGAGGTGTCACTCCCTCAATATACAATTTAGCCTCCGCAAAGTCTGCACAGGCTATGAAGGGTTGAGGATCTGCGTCGATCTCCTCTGTCTCTCCATTGCCCAAGGCCATCATGATTTTCTGATGTAAAGAAGAAGGCACACACTTGTTAGTGTGGATCCAGTCCCTTCCAAGCAAAGCATTGTATTTAGCATTACTGTCGATTACGAAAAATGCTGTCATACAATCCCTGGTTCCCACACTTAAATTAATGGGTAGAATCCCCTGAGCCATTTGTTTATCTCCAGCAAAACCAGCAATGGTTGTGCTGGTTGGTATCAACCTGGGATTCTTTTTTCCTAGTTTCTTCAAAGAAGATTTCGGGAGTAGGTTCACTGCTGCCCCATTGTCTACTAGGACTCGGTTCAGCTGTACCCCATCAAAGAAAGCCTTGATGTACAAAGGCCTGACGTGCTGTGTCATCGAATCCGAGGGGTACTCAAATGGGTACGATAGATTGATGCTTACCACCTCTTCACTCTCATATCCATCTTCCATCGGGATGACCATTTTGAAGCTATTTTGCACCATACTTGCTTGTGAATCTTCACTGGAGATCTGAACTGGGTCAGCTTCCTGCCCCTCTTGATTCTCATCTCCAGCTTGAAATTCTTGTGGCAGTATGTGTACCATGTTTACTGATACTGGGGAAAACGAGCCAAACTGGATGGCTGGCTGTACTTGTTTCTCCTCTTGGTTACTTTGGTTGACTCCCTCAGAAACATCCTGCATGATGCATTCTGGTATTTCATCACTAACTGATCCAATCGAAGGATCTTTCTCAACTGGCTCTTCAGTCAGAAACGTTTGCTCAGCCATGAAGGCTTCGAACATCTCTTCCTCCACGACCTCCTTCTTCTGACTTACGCTACTCTCTTCTTCGGTCTCGCTATCTGTCTCCATCAGAGTCTTCTCCAATCCAACAAGGCTAGACTTCTCTCTGGCTATTAGTTCGGCATGAACCTTAGCCAATTGTTCTCGGCTGCAGACCACTTTGCTCTGTGGAACCGGCTTTGGAGCATGGTCTGACTTTGGGTTCTTCCTTCCTTCCATTTTGACTGGTGAAGAATTTTCTCCACTTTCCTTCAGATCTTTCTGGTATTGGGTGTACCTGCGCTGAATTTTTCTTCTCTGTGATCTTGAGATGACTGGGACCATGTCTGGTTTCCTTGTCTTTGGGTGTTTAAGCAGCACCCAGCTATTCGGAGCTACCATAGGAGGCCTGATCATCCTGCCTTGGTTTACAACATCTCCTCGAACAGGCAATTCTCTAGGTTTGTTTTGCATTACAAACCAATCTGGGACTCCAGGTACCCATGAACTTGCTGATTCAGACGTTGAACTGCCCTTTTCCACCTTTGAAGCCATCTTCGAAACTGGCCGTAAAGGTAAGTGCTTGGTTTTGTCCTCATGTTTTGAATCTGATTCAGACCTTCGATAAGGGTGACCATTTTCTGTCCTGTGTGAAACTGGCCTAGGGGGCCAATCTCTGGCTTTGATTCCATGAACTGAACTCCTCTCCAGTTTTCTTTCAGAATGGCTACTCTCCATTCTATAATAGTTATGTGGCCTGGATTCATGCAAGAGCTTCTTGCCTTTGTCATGCATTCTGCTCACCACAGGTTCAACCACTGGTGGTCTCTGCCTATCACTAGCCGGATACGGCCTTTTGTTGTAAGCATTCGTTGACTTAGGACGTCTCTGAACATCCCTGTAGTATTGCTTCCCATCAGTTGGGAGCCCCTTCAACCACTTGTAACTGAGTCTGCACCTGGGGCACATTCTCTACATTACTGCTGCTTCTAAAGAATCATCATCCAGTGATTCATCATCAGAGTGTTCCTTCTGGTGCGAGAAACCTTGTTCAATAACTGGTGGGCCTCTTGCATTCTTCTTGATGTTGGTTTGATTAGCAACATGCATCTGCACATTGACTTCCTCCAACTCTGTCAAGGACAAGTTCTGAAAGTCTGATGTGATGACATTGGCTGCTGCCTCTCCAACTTCTGGAAAGGGATCACTGTCAATTCCCATGGCTTTTTCTGTTTTAGCTGAGAATTTCAAACTTCCCTTTCGAATCTGTTCTTGGATCCTGTCTCGAAAAACAATGCAGTTTTTAGTCGAGTGAGACCAAGAATTATGCCATTTACAGTATACTTTTCCTTTCAGTTCATCTGGAGATGGTAGTTTTACTCCTTTAGGTAACTTAAGGAAATTAGCCGCGAGCAAATGATCAAAGATCTCATCTGCTTTTGTTAAATCGAAAGAGTATTTTCTGTGAAAGTCTTTCTTTTTAAACTGCTGGTCTATAATTGTATCCTTATGAATTAATGCTTCACAGATTACAGGTTCTTTGCCTACAATCTCTGCTGCATCTATTTCATAATTAGGATCTCTATAATATGTCTTATATGATGCATTATTTCGATCCTGTTCCTCTTCTAATAATGCTTCATATCGAGACACCTTATAGGTCAGTTCGACCAAATCTCTGAATTCAGTTGAATCAAACTTCTTTCGAAGCCTGAATTCTAAACCATTTTGAGCCAATCTGACGAATTCTGGCTCTGGCAGGATGACTCTACATTTATTTCGAGCCCTTTTAAATCTGGCAATAAACTGAGTAGCCTTTTCTTCAGGCCTTTGACTCAATCTAGCCAAATCTGCCATAGATACTTCTGGCTCTGATTGGAAGAATTGGGCATGAAACGCCTCTTCCATTTGTTGCCAATTTTGAATGGAGCCAGGTGTAAGGTTAATGTACCATACAAATGCTCCCCCTGTTAGGGAATTTGGAAATAATCTCAGTTTCATATAGTCATGGTTAGTAAACTCACCGCATTGAGCAGCAAACCTAGCAATATGTTCTATCGTTGATTGATTTCCAGTCCCGTAAAAAAGGGTAAAATCTGGTATCCTGAATCCCCTTGGGTATTCATGTACCCTATCCACCCATTCTGGGTATGGTTTTCTGTATATAGGAGTCTGGACCCCCCGAGCCATTGGTCCACATATCTCCCTAACAATATTAGCAATCTGGTCTCTAGGGACCATATTTTGTGCCTGTTGAACCACTACTGGAGGGGCAAACACAGGATTTGGTGGACAAACTTGTGCTTGTGGTCCTCTTGGTCCATAAGGTGGTAAATTTGGGGCTGGTTGTCCTTGCGGTGCAGGTTGCTGTTGAGGGTATGGGTAACCTCTTTGAGCATGACCTACGAAGGGACCTGCAAAAGGTGCTGGAACAGGTGTTGTGTCTCTGCCATTTGTAGGAAAACCCTCCAACCCCCCGGGTGTAAATTCGAATAAGGGATTAGTGTACCCCCTTGTGCCAGGTATGGCTTCGAACATGGGGTTTGTAACCATTCTTATGCCAGTTTCTTGTATTTGGCCAGATCCACCAACTTGTGTGGCTTCATTATTAAGTACTGAGGCATTTTGGCCTGCTATAGGCCTTGAAATGGGTTCGTACCAAGACTGAGGTGATGGTCTTTCATAGTTCTGATTACTAGTTTGACCATTATACTGTCCATTAACTTGCATAGGCTGTTTTTCTCTAGCCAATCTTTGTTGGGGGACTTTTACGACTTCCTCCGTGTGTCTTGTGTTTGTTGGTTGGTGGTTATTCATTCGATCCAAAAAGGATGTTGCCCACCTTTCCATTGTGTTCATTAATTGTTGTCCCATGGCATTTACTAAACTATCCCATGGATTTGTTGGTTGAATAAATGGCACAGTGGACGGTCTAATTCCTTGGTTTTGTCCAATAATATGAACATATGGTTCTTGTCCAGAAGTACTGGTCTGTTCGACCATAGGTTCTGACAATATAGGAGTTTCCACAGGATGTGTTACTACATTATCCTCTGGATTTGGTATTTCTACCTCTCCTTCCACACCTTCTTCGAAGCGTTCACTTTCTCCTTGTCGTCTTCTTCTAGCCATTTTTAATTAAGTCCCACTGGGCGTGCCAAAAATATATGTTGGCTTTTTGGCTTTACGAAGGGTGTTTTTGTGAATGTGAGCGTGCCAGCAAGGATCAATCAGTCCTTACAGAAATTGTGATTGCCAACCAATTATCAGACGATTGTGTTTTAGTTCTTTTCAGCCTCAATGAAGAGGACTTTTACTGGTGGCTTGACTTAGGAGAAATTAAGAGAAATAACAGTGATATGAAGAACAATTGAAGTATTTCATAAAAATGAACACTTACAATGGTCCGAACTCAGCCTCAGAGAGGTTTACAACAGCAATCTACTTGAATCTACTTGAAGCTACTCCTATGAATCGAAGTGCAGTGCTGGTATTTAAAGTGCAGGTATTTAAAGAACAGATATTTAAAGACTGGAAATGTAAATGACTGGAAAGAAAATATATGAAGTAAATGATTGGTTTGTATGATCTGAGTCCGTCATTTTTTCCTGGGGGCTGCTCTGCTATTTATACTCGTCAGTGATGACCTTCGAACTGCACTTCGATCCGTCGAACTGCTCCTCCATGATCGCTGATCATGCTTCCTTAAAAGTAGCTCCATTACGCCATTACTGGCAGTTGAGCTTCCCTCTTGTACTGGATTTGAATATGAGTAACCGTTGAAGACACGTCATCTTGCATCCCGTTATTTGATCTAGTGTTACTCAGATCATGTGAGGACCAATATTTATTGCCACGTGTACGATCAGGATTAAAGACTTGAATAACCTTCCTTTATTACCCTTACTATGCCACGTGTCGAACTGTAACTGGCTTTTACAAAATATGTAGCCAACAGTTTCTATCTGTTTTTCTATCTTTTAAAGTTTGGTGTCTATTTGTTGCAATTGCTAGAGAGATGAGAGAGTTATTTGTTGCAATACCAAGCCAAACCAAACCTATTTATTAAAAAATTATTATTATTTTATTTGTTCAAATATCTCTCTCCCATCTGTTCAACTCAAACAAGAAAAAATGATTTAATATTTTCATCATCAACAACAAAAATAAGTGCAAAAAAAAAAAGAAAGAAGATACAAATCATACAAGTTTGAAAAGCTGGTAAAAAGTCAATTTTTTAATTTTTTTAGTTTTTTGGGATCATATCGCCTCTCTATTTTTTTACACAAAAAAGCCAAAAAAGTCGCAAAAAATTTAAAAAGTTTGCTTTTTTTATCAACTTTCTAAAACACCACGTAGTATTGCATCATCACCAATCAAGATCTGGTTTTAGATCTTGTTCTTTTTTTTCCTTTAATAGAGGTTCCAGATCTGGATCGACAAGAACTTAAAAGAGAGAGTGAGAGAGGAGAATTTGGTTTCAAATTTGGATCAATAACAAGAACTTAAAAATTAAAAAAAAAAAGCAAAAAAGAAAAAGAAAATAGAGAGGAAGAGAGAGATGAGAATGGGGGAGAGATAAAGTTTGAGTTGAGAGAAAGGGATTAGGTCTAACGGCACGGTGAGGGCGAGATAGCAACGGTTGCAACGGTGTGGAACGATGAGCGACTGCGGTGAAGAGAGAGAGAGAGTGTGTGTTTTTTGATGATGCTTACTGTGTATAACAGAATATATATCCCTGGAGATAGTTTAGTCATTTTGTATGAACTTGCCCTTGTGGGCAAAGTAATTTAAAGTGTGGGCTTTTGACAAAAGAAAATCCAGAATTGTACTTTTGGACCAAGTGCCCTGGAATTAACCCCCATTGGGAAGAAATAAGAAGTGAGATCCATAAGTTTTCACAACTCAATGAGAAATCCACTGCTTTGGTTGATATCTTCTGCAGGGACTACTTTGTATTTCATGATTTGGCCAGTTTTAGCTAATATATATTGTAGATGCAAACTAGAGAAGAGTCTCTTTTCCCCAAACACATTTATTTAATTAAATTATGGATCAAGGCCGAATGTTTGAATGGCGCTAAAAAGATCTAAAAACTCCTTGGTGGAAAAAAAAGTGAATGAAAGATTCCACTAAATTGAATTGGGTCCATGAATCTAAGAAATAGTGAGAATTTACTTCCAATTTGAAAATCTATGATTTGTATTGATATCCCTTCATTGATTCCTTTTAAATTGTATTGATTTATCTTAAAGATTTCCTTTCAATTGAAATTTGATTATGAAAAATGATTTATCTACACAATTTATTTTATCCACAAACCCTTTAATGATGTGGTAAGTAAAATTTGAAAAATTAATCCTACTTAGAATATTTTTTAAAAACTTTTCGTATATGTATTTTGTCTTGCCATCTCAGTAAAGCTCAGTAAGATATTTTGTGTTTTTAAAGGGAAAAGAAATTGTGTGAATATAATTGCTGATTGGTTATTCACAATAAAAGGAAACCCTAAATATTGGATAAATTATTTAATACTCTTGGAGTAATGTTTTATTCTATTTATAAATTAACACTTAACAACATTTTAACTTCTAAAATTCTAATATAAAAGTGGTTGATTTTATAATTTAGATCAATAATAATTCATTTGAAGTACCACTTACATTTGAAAAGTTAAAAAAAAAAAAAAATCATTCTTATGATTTATTTTATAAAAATAAATATAACAAAATTATATAATTGTGAGATTCGTTTCGTGGATCATTTTGATTTTTTTTTTATAAATAATTTACATATAATATACTAAAAAATAAATGAATCAAACTATTAAAATGATATTCGATGTTGGACTCAAATTATCAAATAGATCTTATGATAACTTAAACAAAATATCGGACTAAATGTTCTAATTCTACACAAATCGAAGGAAATTCAATTCCTTTAACAATTCGATCAAAACAAAATTGGTAGGGCCAGTTAATAATTTATTTTTTGTTGTTTATAAATCATATTTCTAGTCACAAATTTCAGTTCAATGATTGTGTAGCATTCCTTTATGATAAGAGTTATAGGTTCAATTCTTTTGAGTATGAATTTTATACCGTTTGATTATTTTTTCCTTATTACTACGAGAGTTGTATTAAGTGATTAGTTATATTTGACGTAATTTATTATAAGTTAAAAGTTGATAATCAAAAAATAAAAATTAAAAGTATTTCTCTTCTGATTTTTAGATAATCAATTATTTTTACAACTCATTTAAATTATTTTTACCTAATAAATTGTAAGTAAAAATTACATCAAATAATAATTTTTAAATTAAAATAAGCTATAATATGTCAATTAAACTATAACAAGCACCTTTTTTTGTACGTATTGTTAGATTTATAAATATACGCAATTAAAAAATGTTTAGTAGTTCAAATTTGAGTTGGTCCGAATCGTTCAAATTTGTGTATGACGGTCGACCGTCTAGACGATTGGTACAACACTTGTCTACCACAGTTGTCACTCTTATTGACTGCAGTTGTCACCGTTTTGTCGGACAAGTGATTGGATGATCTGCAAGACAACCGACAAGCCAAAACTAGGATCCTTTGGACAAATTCAAATTCAAACACCGTAGCATTGTTGTATACAATTATTCAATTTAATGTAGTAATTAATTCTTATATAAAAAAAGTTATAAATAAAAGAAAAATTTACCCATAAACCTCATCTTGAGGAATGGTGATCCATTTAGTCCTAATGATTTTTTTATATACCAATTAATTCCATTGATTTTGAAAAGATAGATTTAATATACTATTTAAAAATTAAATTTAAGGTTATGTTTCCTTCTCTTTTTTTTTTTTTTTTTTGGTGCTAGAAAAGTAAGGTACACAATATATGAGAATCAAATTTGGAATGAGTTTTTATATGAAAATCTTTTTTATTTGTAAAACATTTGAAAATGAGTACAAAAATGACTTGAAATATAAGATTCTTCAAACATTCCAAAAGGACGTGGGATTCTTCAAGTATTTCAAAAGGAGTACAAAAATTACTTAATAAGTTTTGGCCAAATATGTAATTTCAAACTGTAATATTCCAATATAAAACTCAAATGTAACACTCAAAAAAAAAAAAAAAAAATTTTTTAACACCCTAATGTAAAACACAAAAAATTTCTTAGTGTGTTTTTTTCCAAACATAACACTCTAAAAAAACTCTTTAGTGTAACATTTTAATATAACACACAAAATTTTTTTTTTGTGTAATAATCTAATGTAACACACAAAAAAACTCTTTAGTGTATTTTTTTCAACCGTAACACTCTAATATAATACTTCAAAAAAACTCCTTATGTTACATTCTATAACACACAAAAACTTCTTAGTATAATACTTTAATGTAACACACAAAAAAAACTCTTTATTAATTTTTTTTTTTCAAACGTAATACTTTAATATAGAAACTCCTTAGTGTAACACTTTAACTAGCGGCTGACACACATGCGATGCGTGTGCAAATTTAGCAAAAAATTATATTATTCTTTTATTATATTTTTTTATAATAATTATATATGTATTATAAATGTAATGTAATGCAAGTTAAATATTTCTAACTATGTGCAATATAATATTTACTTGGTATATATTTCAAATAAAATATGTACAATACAATATATACAAATCTTTAAAAAATATATAATATTTCCTAATTTTCACCACAAAAAAAAAAAAAAAACTTATACATTATGAATTTATAAAACAGCTCAATTTGGCATTGACATGAGAGTGAAAATTACAAATCCTGCAAGCAATACATAAGATACATAAAAAAAATTAGTATTATTTTTGTTTGTTATATAAACATTAAAAAAAAATTATATTAAATTCAAAAATAAATGTACTTTAATCAATAGATTGCAGCATAACTTTGCTTTTGTAATTGGCTAATTGCGTTATGTATAAAGATACGAAGTGTAAATATTTTAAATTTTTTATAAACGAAACAAAAAAGTTAGAAACTTACATGATGATGAGATAAATTATCACTTAGATCGAACTTTTATATGGTGGGAAAAATAAAAAATAAAAAATTCAAAAAATATGAGACTAAATCCATATCATAATGTGTATATATATATATATTATTTGTAATTTAGATTGAACTTTCATATGGTGATTTTTATAAATAATTTTGTCATAAAAATATGAGTCTAAAATCCACATTATGGTGTATATATATATATATATATATATATATATTCCTATTTGTAATTTAAATTGAACTTTATTTGGTGAGAAAAATGAAAAAAGTTTTCCATAAAAATATAAGCCTAGAATCCACATTCAACTAAATCAGACAATAATGTATACATGTTTTTTTTTTTTTTTTTATTTTTTTTTTTTTTTTTAATAAATTTAGGTTGAACTTTCATATGGTTGAAATTTTTTTAAAAAAAAAATCATAAAAATATGAGCATAAAATCTACATCATAATGTATACATTTTTTGTTATTTTATTTGTAATTTAGATTGAACTTTTATATGGTGGAAAAAATGAAGAAAAAAATCCACATTATAATATATAACGTATATACATTTTTTTTTGTTTTATTATTATTTTTTTTAATCAACATGATCAAAAAAATAGAAATGTGATTTTTTATTAGTTCTAAACAGCTAATTAATGAACATTAAAAAATAAATAATAAATGAATACATTTTTTTACTAAACAATTACAAAATTTATACTTTCAAAAAAAAAAAAAACAAATAAACAAATAGACACTAATAGAACACTTATAGGAGAAGAAAATTGATTGTGTTAAACCTCTTGAAAAGTTATTAGTTCTAAATAGCAAAAAATTGTAAAGCAATCTACAAAAAAATATAATAATCTGACAACAGGTCATCCCCCCAAAAAAATTCAGGGCCTACAAAATTCTCACATGGTGGGAAAAATGAAAAAAAAATCTACATCATAATGTATACAATTTATTATTATTATTATTATTTAGATTGAACTTTTATATGGTGGAAAAAATGATTTTTTTTTTATTTATAAAATATGAGCTTAAAATTCACATTATAATATGTACATTTATATTTTTTTTATTTGTTATTTTTTTAATCAACATGATCAACAAAATGGAAATGTGAATTTTCCATTGGGAAAGTATTAGTTCTAAACTGCTTATTAATAAACATAAATAATAAATAATAAATAAATACCATTTTTTTAAAAAACAATTACAAAATTTATACTTTAAAAAAACAAATAAAAAAACAAAGAACACTTACCGTAGAAGAATGTTGATGGTGTAACCCTTCAAAAAGTTGTTAGTGCTGAATAGTATAAAGTTGTCAAGTAATTTGCAAAAATAAATTTATACTAATAATGAACAAAATTAAACTACAATTATAAATTAAATACTCTTAAACACTTACAAAATTTATATGGAAAAAAAAATAACTAAAACAAAATTTCAATCACTGAAAATATAAAAATTAATGAGTTTTAAATCATTTACCTGAGATTAAAGCAATCTGGAAAAAATAAATTTATACTAATAATGAATAAAATTAAATTATAATTATAAATTAAAGACTCTTAAACACTTACAGAATTTATATGGAAAACAAAAATAACTAAACAAAATTTCAATCACTGAGAATATAAAAATCAATGAGTTTTAGATCATTTACCTGATATCAAAGCAATCTGGAAAAAATAAATTTATACTAATAATGAACAAAATTAAACTACAATTATAAATTAAAGACTCTTAAACACTTACAGAATTTATATGGATAAAAAAATAACTAAACAAAACTTCAATCACTGAGAATATAAAAATTAATGAGTTTTAGATCATTTACCTTCAAAGAGGAATAATAATCTTGTTTGTTTTTCCTTTGCTATAATGGTATAAATAATAATTTTGTTTTGTAGCTTCTTTGAAAGAGAAAATTATAGAAAGAGAAAAGAAACTAAAAAGTACAGAGGAAGAAAATAAAAGTTTTTTTAAAAAAAGGGTCATGCTACGTCGCTCGAAACTGAGTGACCCCTAATCCCCCGAATTTTTTATTTATTTATTTATTTTTTCAGAAGCAGGGGAAGGAGGAGGAGGATGAGAAGGAGGAGGAGGAACTGGAGGGGGCCATCAAAATGGAAGGAGGCGGAGGTGAGGCGGGGCTGGGCAGAGCTGCGACGACGGGGCGGCTGGGCAGACGACCGACGGCGGTGACAGGCTGGATGACGACGGCGACGGGCTGGGCTCTCTTCTCTCTCTCTCTCCCCCTCTTCTTCTTTCTTTCTCTCTCTCTCCCTCCTGCGTTTCAGAGTCGAAATGGAAGAAGAAAAAAAAAAAAAAAAAAAAAGGGTCAAAACGACATCATTTAGCCATTAGGGAGATTCGGGGAAAGAATTTCGGGAGACAAATCATTATTCAATTGTCAAACTAATTGAGAGATTGAGAGATGGTTGCTTGATTGGTGCTTGGGTGGCAGAGAAACTGTAGGAACGTGAAGGGGAAATGGGTATCTTTTATTTTTTATTTTATTTTACTTTAATTCTCCTTGAAGTTGAGTATTATGGAGTTATTTAGAATGACCTAAATAAGTGTATTTTTTATCTTTTTACGAAAAGATATGCAGAAAAGTAGAGAGATGATGTGATGAAAAAAAGATAAAAAAATAAAAAAGTGTATACTTATTTAGGATAGTCAAACTTGGCCTAAGTAGCTGCTAGGAAAATAAGCAAACGTGGGATTTTTTTTTTTTTTTGTGTAAATCACCTAAATTCTGTTGCTTGGGTGGCAGAGAAACTGTAGGAACGTGGTGAGAAAATGGGTAGTTTTTTTGTTTTTTTCTTTAAATTCTTCTTGAAGTTGAGCATTCAGTAGCAGCTTAGGAAAATGAGCAAACGAGGGTTTTTTTTTTTTTTTGTTTTTTTTTTTTTGTAAATCATCTAAATTCCACGTGGCAAGAGATTCAAGAGACTAAATTCAAGGTTCACTTAATATAATAGTATAGGTGTAACACACAAAAAAATCCTTAATGTAAAACGTAACACTCAAATGAAACACTAAAATAAAAAAGATGTGAGATTCTTCAAACCATTTTAAAAGGAGTACAAATATTTCTTAATAAGTTTTGGGTAAATATATAATTTTAAACTGTGAGTGTTACGTTTGAAAAAAATTCATTAAAAAGTTTAGTGTTTTTGTGTGTTATATTGGAGTATATTATATTGGAGTGTTACATTTGGAATTATATTGATTGGTGTGTTACGTTTAAAAAAATTACACTAAAGAAATTTTTTTTTATTACATTAAAGCGTTACGTTTGGAAAAAGTATACGAATAATTTTTTTTTTAGTGCTACATTGTTATATTTGAGAAATGTACGACAATGAATTTTTTAGTATGTTATATTAAAGTGTTACGTTATTAGAGTGTTATATTTTTATTCGTTATGTGAAATTTGTTCCAAAATAAGGAAAAATTCAAAACTTCTATAGTGTGGATTGCAAATGTGTAATTTTACATTTTGAGAAATCAGTTTTTATCCCTAAAAAAATAAAACCTAAATTTGTAAATAACTATCTTTTTATATAATTTTCACTTTAATAAAATTTTTGAATTTATAAAAAAAATGAAAGAACTAAACAATTCATAAAATATTTTAAAATTTATTGGTATTTTTACCCTAAATAAAACAATCAACATCAACAAATGGGAAAACTAGAGGGTTGGGGATACCTGCGTTATCCCCAAAAAAAAACACAAAAAAAAAAAAAAAAAAAAAAAAAAAAAAAAAAAAAAAAAAAAAGCTATAGTCACTGACCACCAATCTCCCATTTCCGTCACAAGGAACCGAAAGATGATAGGAATATGCTTAGGACAACGTTATTCGCTTTTCAAATATATACTCCTAATAGTATTTTAGTTTCCTTATTTTTTTTTGAAAAATACTTAAAATTTAGAAAGTAAAAATAAATCCTATATTGAGGAATAATGATTCTATTAATTTCAAAAGTTTTCTTATAGGTCAATTAATCGCATTAATTTTGGAATGATAAATTTAATATATTATTTAAATATTAGATTTACATTTATATCCTTATTTCTATTATGTTTTTTTTTTTTGGTACTAGAAAGGTAAGATACACAACCTATAAGAATTAAATTTGGAATGACTTGAAATGTAAATTTTTTTAAATATTTCAAAAAGAGTACAAAAATAACCTGAAATATGAAATTCTTCAAATATTTCAAAAAGATGTGAGATTTTTCAAATATTTTAAAAAGAGTACAAAAATGACTTGAAATATGAAATTCTTCAAATATTTCAAAAGGATGTGAGATTCTTCAATTATTTCAAAAGGAGTACAAAAACCTCTTAGTAAGTTTTGAACAAATGTATAATTTCAATCTGTAATACTCCAATATAACACTCAAACATAACACTCCAATGTAACACTCCCAAAAAACTCTTTAATATACTTTTTCCAAACGTAATACTTTAATATAACACTTCAAAAAACTTCTTAGTGTAACACTCCAATATAACACACAAAAAAAAAAAATTAGTTTATTTTTTCCAAGCGTAATACTCTAATGTAACACTTCAAAAAAAAAAAAAGATGTGAGAGTCTTCAAACCATTCCACAAGAGTGTGGTATTCTTCCAACCATTCCAAAAGAAATACAAAAATTTCTTAGAAAGTTTTGGATAAATGTATAATTTCAAAATGTGAGTGTTACGTTTGAAAAAAATATACTAGCTAGTTTTTTTAATATTTTTGTGCGTGTTATATTGGAGTGTTACGTTTGGAAAAAAATACATTAAGAAGTTTTTTTGTATGTTACATTGGAGTGTTATTACGTTTGAGAAAAGTTAGTATTTGGGGTGTTACATTGTTATGTTTGGGAAAAGTACATTAATGAATTTTTTAGTATATCACATTAGAGTGTTCTATTGGAATGTTATGTTCTTGTTTGTAATGTGAAATTTGTTCCAAAATGAGGAAAAATCCAAAATCTCTATGGTGCGGATTGTCAAAATGTGTAATTTCACATTTGGAGAAACCCATTTTTATGCCTAAAAAATTAAATTTAAATATGTAAGTGACTATCATTTTGTGTAATTTTTACTTTAATGAGACTTTTGGGTTCATAAAAAAAAAGAAGAGAGGATTAAACAGTTTAGAAAATCATATTTTGAGATTTATTTTTCTTTTTTATGCAATCATACTTTTTGGACAATAGTAAAAAAATTAACAATTTATTAGGAGGCCTCTATTTACATACCACCTTTTATCTTAAGGCACAACATTACTCAAGGCACACCTTTAGTAATTTAAAAAATAAGAAATTTGCTCAATACACACCACAATGTTCCATTTTTACCTAGTTCCCTCCTTTCTCCCTCGCTGACACTATCTCTTCCCCTATCTAGCCATCTCTTTTTCTCGTCAATTCTCTCAAACTCCCTCCTGTTCCCCGCCACCCCTTCCTCAATCCTCTTTTGTCAATGCCATAACCCCCAATCCTGCAAATCTCGAGCAAGAGAAAGAGAGAGATTCAACGAAGAAGTGAAGAGATAGTGGTGGCAAACCAGCGTCGAACAAATTATCGATGTTCTGATATTGTCTTTCAAACTAGTTTACGATGTTTGGAAGTTGTAGAACAAACTTCAATTTCGAGTTCGAATGTTGCAAACAGAATGTGGTTTGCGATCTAGCAGTGGTGGGCGACGGAAGAGGGCTACGGTTTTAGAAGAAGAAAATGGGAGAGGTGGTGGTTGTGCGTAAGGTAGAGGAGAAGACGATGGTTCTGGTTGGAGAGGGAGGGGTTGAGGTGGTTCTAAGAAGAGAGAAGAACAGTGGGGTGAAGAAGGGTGACGGGAAGATGAGTGATATCAGTTGTGTAGTGGCTATGGAGAGGGATCACAAAGGTAAGGAGTTAGGAGATGGCTGGCGTTGTACTGGGAGTGATGGTGGCAGCGACACATTTCTAGTGAGGTGAATGGTGGCTATTAGGGTTTCAGGAATGAAGATGAGGGTAATTTAGATATTTAATTGAGAGATACAATTGCAATTATATATATATTTTAAAAATGGTGTACCTTGAAATAAAAGGTGTTATGTAAATAGAGACATCTATTTATCAGTTATGTATGTTAGAGTAGTGTAAAGACAATATGTGTTGTGATGGGCTAATCCTACTTTATTAATTTTAGTTTAATATAAAATTTTTATTTTATATGTGTAAAAATAAATTTCATAATTCAACCACATTATTTTCTGTTTTTATATTAGCTTGGTAAATATTGCCGTTCTAAATCATCATTTAAAAAAGAAAATAATGAAGAATTTTCAATCTTCAAATAATGGGACAAATATTACTCTTGGAGAATCCGTGCGGACTTGGACATGTTTGGTGTTGTCAAAAAAATGTATTGTTAATTATTAGGATAATTCTATCTACATACTATTAATTCTGTCAATGTACATTATTACTTACTATATATATAAAATAATTTTTAAGATATAAAAATATCTTAATTCACAACTTATCTTTCCATTACTATCTTATAGTAACACACCATTGGTCTGTTTCAATACACACCACTACACATACCAAAAACTCTTCATCTTCACAACACAGTCAGTTTCAACATTACTATATTGGGGGTGAATATAGAATTCTGTAAGAAATTTAATAAAAAAAATTAGTTATATTCATGAACAGAAAGTTGAACAAACTTAATGTGTTCAAAAATTTATATCTGAATAAAGAATAAAAATTTAATTTATTTTAATCGAACTAACTTAAAATGTTATTTTTTTATGTATGAACATTTAATATTTGGTTAATCTTAATAATTTGAACAAAATTATTTTATTCAAATATAATAATCGAATATTGTGTAAAAATTCAACTTTGGTTATCCAAACACATGGCGAACAAACTCATTTTTCCAACATATGAATTGAATAAATAAAAAATCAAAAAACGAAGTCATAAACAAATATTTTCAATGTTCAAATCAACCTTTTTAACATTTATATTGGAACCAACCATCTTAGTGTTATCCATGATGTGCAAATCTTCAAAATTAATTGATTTTAATATTCTTAAATCCTAAATCTTCAAAGCAATAATGTTTTGAATTTGAAAATTAAATCTAATGGAAAAGAAAATGAAGTGAGTTAATTGATAATGAATGACATTATGAGTGTAGTGTATCAATGGTGAAGTTGATGAGAAATACAGGCCTTGTTTGGTTTGTATTTGTGAAACAATTTTGACAAATAATTTTTTAGAAAGAGTTTACTTAATTTAAAATTTTGTTTGGTTATATGTTTTGAGAATAATTTTGGAGTTTGGGATGATTTAATTTTTTTTTTTTGGTAATTGAATAGATGGGTATGGGAGAAAAAGTGATTGATTGATGTATAGGATGTGAGAGAAAGAGAGGGAAGAGATAAAAAATGATTGATTGATACGTAATAAAGAAAAAAGTAATTTTGAATTTTTTCTTTTCAAATTTTTTTTTTACCAAACGAATTTTAAGATTTTTTCTCAAAAATTGTATCTCTAGATACAAACTAAACAAGACCACAATGTTTATATTTTAAAACTCTAATGCCCCGTTTATTTTCCGAGGTACAATGGAGGAGATTAATAGTGAGGGGATTAGTAAAATTGTGTTTGTTTTGATGATAATTGTTAGTGTGGGGATTGTTAAATTATTTTTTATATAAAATAAATATAAAATAATAAAACAAATAAAACTATGATTTTTATTTAACAAAAATACAAAAACATTAAACATTATTGTTTAAAAAAAAATGCCCAACAAGTTAAAAAAAAAAAAAATATTATATAAAATAATAAAACAAATAAAACTATGATTTTTATTTAACAAAAATACAAAAACATTAAACATTATTGTTTAAAAAAAAATGCCCAACAAGTTAAAAAAAAAATATATATATATTTATTTACAGTTGACCGGTTGACCGGTCAGGCGTCTGGCCGGACTTTTGGGCAAACTACCGGTAACACCCAATCTAAACAGACTAATTTTTAATACCACCTCCCAAACCAGACTGCTAATCCGTTGCCCAAGGCCTATCCTAAGTCGAAGGGACTACAAATCCGAAGTTCAAAAACCAGAACAAACATAAGCTAATTTTATTGTTCATTACTAATAGTCTGGAGTGGACTGCTAGTGCAGAAAACAATTGGGGCCTAAACCCGATAGGTGATGATAGTATGTGAAAAATATTTTGTGTTTTTAAATATGAAATCTTTAAATGGATAGGATAGACCCCCAGGTTATACTTAATGATCTTTTTATTTAAGGATATATTGAAATATAAATTTAATTTGTTAATGGTGTATACTGAAAGAATTAGTGGCATATAAATAGAATCTGCCTAATTATTATCAAAGTTTGACTTTAAGATATTTGGAATTTTTGGACTAATTAAGAAATGATATTTATGAGTTTGGTTCAACGGCATCGAATTTGATTTGAAAGATTCGTATGGAACTTGTACGGGGGAGAAATATTTTCCTCGCTCCACACTTCCTTGTTACCAAGCTTGTCTCACTCTATTAGGACTTCATCGTACTGTAAACAAAACAAAGGTGAGCTACTCGACATGTGGGTTTGCTCGAAAAATTCTGATACCTCCAACGTCTGCATGCCCCTTCTTATCTAGGCTGGCCATTCAGTCTCAGAGACTGTGGGCGCATTATCTCTGCTATCCTTCCCTGGATAGGCAACTATGCTCTCCTCTACATTCCTTACACGTGTAGGAACCAAAACTACTAAATAGTATTTGTCACACCGCCAAACGGTATTAACGCATACCAGGAGTGGATTCTTTTCTTCTTGCCATTGGTCTACGTGGTACACCCAACCGCGCCACTACTTGGCAACAAATAGCACAAACTCTGACCTTCTAAATACCGAGTTAAGTCCAGTAGGCTTCTAGCTCAGCGTCAAGGCCAAATTACATCAAATCTAATCTACCTAACGCCAGGTTGAATGTGGACGACTGGCAGCTCGATCGAAGCATAGTCCGCCCTTCAGGTTGGTCGCACGTGGGTGTGTTGTCCGCCATCCCGGTCAAGATTATCTTGCTGGTGCTCCTTCAACCGTGGTGATGAATTTAGCTTGGTCACACCAAGCGTCATTCTAGGTCGGCACGGTCCAGCGCTTATGCTGTGCAGCTTTTGCTTGGCCTAAACACCATTTCTGTGTTGACCCAAACTCGGCC
Source organism: Camellia sinensis (assembly GCF_004153795.1). Lineage (NCBI taxonomy): Eukaryota > Viridiplantae > Streptophyta > Magnoliopsida > Ericales > Theaceae > Camellia > Camellia sinensis. The sequence goes on along the minus strand of NW_021026182.1, from coordinate 4,036,028 downwards.
TAACATAATTGTGTAGTCTTTAGCTCGGCTCGATGTTCGGCTTAAATCCCCCTCTCAATTGCCCCTTAATCCCATCCTTATTGAACGTGATTGGGATTACCTTTTCTAACTGAGCTATAGATTTTGGCTGGTCATCGAGACTTGTGCCGATTGCCTTGTCATCAATCAATCAGCCATTGTAGACCGGCCGAACTCCGCTTCGCGCGCGAGAGCGCGAATTATAGTTCTTAGCTACTACAGTTCGGACTCATGTCACGGTTCTGAATCTAATCTCATAAAGTGCAATGTAAGACTGATAAATCACCAAAAAGTCCAAATCTGGCAAATCGTTTTGGAAAATCGATTTTAATAAAAAAGAGCCAAACATGGACTGCTTTGCCAGATTTCAGAGTCGCCACCTAAATATTTTGTTTTGGGAAATTTAGGAAACCCTGACTCGTGCCTAAGGCCATGTGTCCGTCATCACCAAAGTTACCTCGGCTTAGGAACTTGGGAACGAGAGGGAAAGGTCCTGAAATGAGCACCCCCGCTCGGCCGATCAAAGGATCGGCCTTTACTAACATGAAATGTTGTTTTTGAAAGCACATATGTTCTTATTTCGGTTTATTAATCTAACTTACTATGTGATGTGCACAGCATACAAGTATAGACTAAATCGCTCAAATTGGAACAAAACATCTCATGTTTGTTTGTTTGAAAATGGTTTGAGAAATGCTACTCGCAAGTAGGCTAAGTCGCGGATTTTGCCACCTTCAAGTGGGCTTAGAAAACATGATTTGCCACTCTCAAGTGGGCTTAAAACTCGCATTTTGATGAATTGTCCCAATTCAAGAAATGAAGCCTTCATCCACAGGCCTTTATGGAGTTAAACACATAAGCAGTTAGCCTCATGGCAAGCATGCTATCATAGTAGTCACTTACACACATGCAAGGATGCTAAAGCGTAAACACTCACAGAGTACTCCGAGCCAAAAAAAGAAGCTAGTTAGTAATCATGCATGATCCTAGCTATGTCAACAATGCCTAATGCAACACATGAAAAAATACAACTAAAATAGGCTTGGCTATCTAGAATGTCATGTGAATGCAACTTGATAACATGTATTCAAATTGGAATTGAAATACAATGCAGTTTGTATGATGCGCCGAGCCCGATGCATGCAAAATTGATGAATGGATGCACGCATGCAATGTATAAGGATGCTAATTGAAACATGCCCTAAAACTAACCATCGAAAGCGGTTAAATAAAAGGGAGAAAGAAATGGGGGTTGGAAGACATGCATCACACATACGCACGCTTATTACAACAGTTGTGCCCTCTCGACGGAGGGTCCAAATAATAAGCTAACTAGCTAATCTAAGCTAATTAAACTAATTATTACAAAACAAAGCTAATTAACTAACAAGTTAACTAATTATTATAAAATGAAGCTAATCAACTAACAAGTTAACTAACTAGTTATTACAAACACAAATGAATAGTGTATTAACTGCTTAAGTACAAAACCAAAGCATTAGCTAGCTTAAGCAAAGCAACTAAGTAAAGCAAACAAAAAGGGCCTTGGAGCAAGAAGCGCATGCATGCTCAATCGCCTTGTTCAGAAATCCATCGCGATGCCCCAACTTGCCTCTGTTTGCAATTGTTCTTAGAACTCTGCAAAAAGCTCCAGATAGCTTCTACTCCATCATGGGGACCTCCAGGAGCATGGCCCACCACTTATTGATGTTGTATACCACCTGCCGACCACTTACCTTTGCTGCAGACCAGAAAAAGTTCAGCCAGCCACTTTTACTGGTCTGTCGACCAGAAAATGCTGCACACTTCCAGTTTTCTGCAACAGAGAACAAGAAGGAGCATGGCAATATATTTGCACGATATGTGTGCACAACTACTCTCTCTATCATTTCATGATCTCAAGGGAGTGCGGTTCTCGACTCTCGGGCCACTAATCAAGCATTGCAATGCACGATGGCCAAGAAGCCAAGATTGCACATTTCAATGTTAATGAATGCACAAATAACACATAAGAGCCTTCGCCTTTATCATGCATGATCAAGAGGGTCGGCGACCGAGAATTGAGGCACGTTTCATCACTCCAAGTATGAAACGTTCCTCGTTTCTCGTGTTTGGATTAACTCCCTATCCAAACACAATGCAATGCATGCACAAGATTCCAAACACAATGCAAGGCATGCACACACAATGCAAACAACAAGCACGCAACAACATGCAATGCAACAAGCATGCAACAACATCATGAACATGCAACAACATGCAAATAACAATGTCATATGGATTTAAACCGAATATGGACAGACCTCAAACATGCCCAAAACAATGGCCCAAACATTCTGAAATGCTAGCATGAAAGTAAGAAAATGCATGCTCATGCATTGACTCACCAATTAAGCATAAGAGCACAACTCTAAAAAATTCTCAAGGAATGATAAATGTAAGAGTGTAGCCACACTATAAGCACTGAAATCGTGCATGAAATGATACCAAATCATCCAAACAACATGAGCATAGCATGCTAGGAGGCCTAAGGTACAATGCCACCAAGAGGGACTACACAAGAGACATGTAATACATGGCACAAATGATTGAACCAACCATGGACAAAGCTCAATCAGGTCAAAACAAAGACCAAAACATGCTGGGGTAGAAGCTTAATAGTCTAGGCATGCATGCATACAAGCTAGGCCACAAACAAGGCAATAATGCATGACCCTTAGAGGCATTCAAAAGGTGAAAGAAGTGAGAACATGGCAATGCTATATGCTCTGAAATAACATGTGAAATGATGCCAAATCATGTACATGTTACAAATGAAGCATGCTATGGTGCTCAAAACTCAAGGCTAGCAAGGCTAATTGCACTACAGCTATGCAATACATGAACCATAAGGCCAAGGCAACCCAAAACAGTCCTAGAGCATGTCAAAATGATGCTAAAACATGTATGGACCAGAGCCAAAACAAGCTAGCATGAAGGCATGAAGCATGGAATATGCAAGGCCAATATGGAGGATTACACTACACCTACCAAAACCAAGCGTGAGATGACTCCACCAACAAAAATCAGAGTTGTATCATGGCAAAATAGGACCAAATACACACTGAAATAGTGGTTCGAAAGGCTAGGCAAGATGGCATGCACAATGGCACATACCTAAGGCATAAAACACCAACCCTCCAAAGCATTAAAAGAGTGAAATATGTGAGGGTATGGCCACACTACATGTACTGAAATCACATATCAAATGATGCTAAATCATGCAAATAGCCCAAGCAATGCATGCTAGTGTCTTGGAAACTCAAAGCTAGTGAGCATGAATGAACTATAGCTATACAAAGAAAGGCATGCATGGCCCAAAATACTTAAATCAGAGCTTAAGCATGGTAAAACATGAACAAAAGTTTCTTGGAGTTGAGCCAAAACATGCTAGAATGATGGTCCAAAAGCATGATGCATGTTAGGCTAGCATGCAAGATTACACTACATGTGTAGAATACATGCAAGTGGTGACTCAACCAAGTTAAAACAGAGGTGTACCATATCAAAATAACCCCAAAAACAAGTTGAGAACAAGCCAACACATGCTAGAAAACCACGCTCAAACATGAGGCTAATAAGGCAAGCATTCAAGATACAAGGAGAGGGGATGACCCCCTCCTATTTGGGACCTCAAAACACACTTTCCACCACTAAAATTTCTCTGAGTTTCAGTGGTGAGAAGGCCCAAAAGAGGTGGTCCCAATAGCTTAAAAGGATAGCACAAAAACAAGGCCAAACAAGGCACAAGAAGGGGTAGACCACCCCCAACACCAACATGGCCTTAAACAAACACTTAGAACACTTGAAATCAGAGCTTTTTGTAGTTAAAAGTTAGGCCTAAATCAGCATGCAAATAGGGCCAAAAGCTTAAACAAAAACCAAGGTTTAAGGGGTTAGAAACTCACCCTTGAAGAACAACTTCAAAGCTGTAACTCCAACAGCGTTTCTGAGCTCAAACCAATCCAAAAACACTAAAACCAGCTTCTAGGTGCCTCAGCAACAAAAGTGTGGTGTTTTACTATGTGTTTGTGTGCAAAAGTGTGAAGGAAAGGCACTTTTAAGCACAAAACAAGAGAGAAATGAAGAAATATAGAGATAGATGATATGTATAGCTCAAGCAATTTTTTTTTGAACCTGGAGAAGGGAGAGAGGGCCTCCCTTTTATAGAAAATCAACCCTCAAGCTTGAAGCTAGATGCAATCCCTCCATACACGTATAGGGAGGATGGTTTTTGTGTTCACCAGTTGTCACAGCTGGCAATAAAATATCTTCAGAAAGATGCAGGAAAGCTGCTGACCACTTGAAGTGGTCGGCTAGCTACTTACACTGGTCGGTCGACCACTTAAAGTGGTCTACAAGAAGACCAAGTGGTCAGTAGGGAGGGAGAGGTGGTCTGCACCAAGAAACCAAAGTAGTGGCATGGCTGCCGACCACTTTTGGTGGTCCAAAGGCCACCAAGACTAGTTGGCCGACTAGAAAATTGGCTGGCGGGGAAGAAAAGTGGTTTTCAGGGAGACAAACTGGTCTCCAACCCTCATTCCACCCTCCATGCAAGTAAAACAAGGTTTGTGCCAAAAACAAACCAAAAAGGACGAAAGACGAAAGTCCGCAGGGTAAGGCGCGCAGCCGGAAGCCTCGAAAACTAGTCTACGGGCACCAAAAGTGGTCTATGAGGGAAAAGTGGTCTACGACCATAAAAAGTGGTCTCTAAGACCTCAGTGTTCCTCTAGACCAAGGCAACAAGGCATGGTTCAAAAACCAAGCTAAGAGGAGAACGTTAAGCGGTCTCGAGACAAGGCGCGCGACCGAAGGCTCCGGAAATCGAAAACTAGCCTACAGGAGAGAAAAATGGTCTACGACCACCAAAAGTGGTCTACGAACACGAAAAGTGGTCTACAGACCTCTTTCTCCCTTTAGGCAAGGGAAAACAAGGTTTGGTTCAAAACCAAACCAAAAGAGAAGTAAGGCAAGGCGCTCGGCCGAAGGCTTCGGAAATCGGAAACTAACCTACAAGAGAGAAAAGTGGTCTACGACCACAAAAAGTGGTCTATGGACCTCTCTCTCCCTCCAGGCAAGGTCAACAAGGCTTGGTCCACAAACTGAGCCAAAACACAAAGAGTTCAAAGGCCCGGAGGCAAGGCACTCAGCCGCAAACTCCGGAAACTCGAAATGAGCACAAACATGCGCGATCACCGAGCGCTCAATCGATGACGTCTGAGTCTTAAGGTCGGTCAAAAATGGGGTGTCTACAGCCGTACTGACAACTTATCAGTTGTACTGATAATCTCTATGCCATATGGGACTCCCCTATTCGTTCCGCGCAACCCTATAGTTGTCCTCATTATCTTGAAAATTTAAAAAGTTGCCGCCCTTTGGGTTTTCCCCCATATATACATGCAAGAGGCCAAACACCCCTATCACTATTCATCTCCCCTCTTACGAAAAAACCCTAAGACCTGAGCTTCTGCCGTCGTCGCTACCGCTGCTTCGTGAATTCCAGGCCATATTTCCTCCTCTATCGAACTCGTTACCTCCCGTTAAAGCTTTTTATCCGATTAAATCGAGGTCCTACACCGTTTTCTAGTGATTTTTTCGAATCTTTTCATTTTATTTGTGTTCTTTATGTTCTTCCCTTTTCTTCTTGTTTCTAAGTTGTTAAACCTCTGTCAACACCTTCTTTGGTGTGGAACTGGTAAATATTGTAGAACTTAGTCTAAATCGAAACTGAAAATGTATAGGGGGCCTTCGTACCCCTCATTCTTCTTAGTTTTAGTGCATAACCTTGCATTTAGGATGAATAGTGTAAATTATGGACAAACCAAGCAAAAATTTGACTTTTGATCCAAAAATTGCTCTAAACCGAGCAAAAACATGTTTGCGGTCCCTTACATAATTTGGACTTCACTAGAAACCAGTAAGAACATTTAACCGAGATAAGTGCCAAATATTTAAGACGAAGGCCCAGAACTGGCCTAACGCCCTAGGCTACATAACCGAGCTAGAGAAGGTGAAAGCCTTCCTTGCTTCAATTGCGGCCAAGCAGGATCGGCTGGATGAGCTAGTTGTGAAGGTCGAGGAAGATAAACAAAAAGTCATGCACACGAAAAAAGCAAGATATATAGCCGAGTTACAAAAGCTCCGCGCTACGCACAAGGCCGAGTTAAAAAAACAAGTCGATGACGCAGAGGATCGCAGGTTCGCAGAAGGATAAAGAATTTATGAATGGCAAGGAAAGGGTACAAAGGATATTTTCTTCCAGTGCAGTTGGAAGACCGTCGCGGAGAAACTTGGCCATACGCTAGACTCCAATTTCTTCAAGGACCCCCCGTTTGCCTTCATTCCACCGTACATGTAAGCCAATGCTGCAGCCGTGTAGCAAAAGATGATCGTGACAGCGACTGCAGCTGGCGTGGTAGAGGCATCACTGCCCATACCGACCAATGATACTCCACTGTCGATCATCTCTAAAACAGAATCCCCCGGTAGTGAGCAGGCCGAGCCAGAAGTCGATTTGGGCCTTGGCACTGGTGCTAAGACCGCCCTAAATGTGGCTAAAGAGGATGTTGCCGATTTAGTCGATACTGTAAACTTAGATTAGGGCTGAGCTAGAATTTGCTCTTTTTTTTTGTATTTTCCTCGTTTTTTTTGAATGTAACCAGGCTACGAACTCTACTTTTGTAACTGAACTACATTATGAGATCAACATCTTTTTGCTTACTTCATGCATTTGTCTTCTCAATTTTACTGTTTTGTCTGAATGAGTGCAACGCTGACTTTTATTTGCGTTGAGATAAAACTGCTCACTTGGATCCCAATGTGAAATGCAAACTCTTTTCGTGTTGAGCTAATTTCTGCTCGGATGGGACAACATAAATATGCTAAATAACTTCTTACTTGATGAGCCAAACCAGTTCATAGTTGGGGGAACACAACTTTTACCCCGGTCATTGAATTTATTTTCAGGGATGCGAGGATAAATCAGCTTAGTTGGAAAGGTAAAAAATCAGCATGGTTCAAATTACAAAAAGTTGGGAAACACCAACTGTCTTCCTAGCGAGCAAAATCAGCTCGATATAAATGATTAAAATTGGGGAAAACGCCAATGTTCTTCCCGGCGAGCAAAATTAGCTCGGTATAAGTGCTTAAAATTGGGAAAACCACCAACTTTCTTCCCGTCGAGCAAAATTAGCTTGGGGAGGGGGAAGTTGGCCCTAGTGCCTCCTTGTACAATGTTATATTATAATTCAAATAGTTTACACAAAGTGCCATAATAAAACGCAAGACAAAAAGGTGCGTTTCATTGTTGATTGAGTATTACATTCAATGCCAAAAGGCTATATTTGGACAAAAAAGTATGCTAAATAGGGGAAAAAAAGTTCATTTCAAAAGTAAAACAGTTTGAGGTTGGTCACGTTCCATGGTCTTGGAATGGCTTTGCCGTCTAGGTCCTCCAGATTGTATGCCCCTTTGCCAACAAGGCTAGTTATCTTTTATAGCCCTTACCAATTTGTGCCCAACTTTCCTTCTTCAAGGACCAGAGTGTTGCCCATCACTTTCCTTAAGACCTAGTCCCCAACTTTGAATAGGCGCGGATGCACGGTTTTGTTGTATTTCTTGGAGAGTTCTTGTTGGTAGGGTGCAATGTAAATTAGCACCCTTTCTCTCATCTCTTCAGCCAGGTCTAGCTCCAGGGCAATAGCTTCGCTGTTTAAGTCTGGCTCAAAATTTTTAGACCGGATGGTTGGCATACCGATTTCGAAAGGTATGACTGCCTTTATGCCATAAGCTAGGGCGAATGGAGTTTCCCTGGTGGAACGTCTTGGGGTAGTTCGGTATGCCCATAGCACGTTGGGGAGTTCCTCAGTCCACCTTCCTTTAGCCTTTTCTAGCCACTTCTTCAGTCCATCCAAGATAGTCTGGTTTGAAGCTTCATCTTGCCCATTTGATTGGGGGTTGTAGACGTGCCCCGAGAACTCCGCTCCGCGTGCGAAGGCTCGAATTGTAGTTCTAGGCTACTACAAGTTCGAACTCATGTCACGGTTCTAAATCTAATCTCACAAAGTGCAATGTGAGACCGATAAGTCACCAAAGAGTCCAAATTCGGTAAATCGTTTTGGAAAACTGATTTTTAATAAAGAAGTGCCAAACATGGACTGTTTTGCCAGATACAGAGTCGCCACCTAAATGTTTTATTTTGGGAAATTTAGGAAACCCCGACTCGTGCCTAAGGCCACGCGTCCGTCATCACCAAAGTTACCTTGGCTCTGGAACTTGGGTACGAGAGGGAAGGTCATGCAATGAGCACCTCCGCTCGCCCAATCAAGGATCGGCCTTTACTAACATGATATTTTGTTTTTGAAAACACATGTTCTCTTATTCCGGTTATTAACCTAGAAGTACTATGTGATGCGCACAGTATACAAGTATAGACTAGATCGCCTAAATTGGAACAAAACATTGCATGTTCGTTTGTGAAAATGGTTTTGAACCAAGTAGGCTAAGTCGTAGATTTTGATGAATTATTCTAATTCAAGCAATCCAACCTTCACCCACAGGCATTCAGGCAGTTATATCAGTTAAGCAGTTAGCCTCATGGCAAGCACGCTTTCATGGTAATCAATAACACACATGCAGTATGCTAAAGCGTAAACACTCACAGTGTACTCCGAGCCAAAATAGAGAACCAGTTAGAAATCATGCATGATCCTAGTTCATGTTAAGATGGCTAATGCAACATACACAAAATGCAACCAAGATAAGCTTGGCTATTCTAAGATGGCATGTGAAATGCAGATTGCTAACATGTATTCAAATTGGAATTGAAATACAATGCAGTTTTGTATGACGCGCCAAGCCTGGTGCATGCAAAACAGATGAATGGATGCACACATGCAAGCATAAGGTATGCTAATCGAAATATGCCCTAAAACTAATCATCGTAAGCGATTAAGTAAAAGGGAGAAAGAAATGGGGGTTGGAAGACATGCATCACACACACGCACGCTTATTACAACAATTGGCCCTCTCGACGGAGGGTCCAGATAAGAAGCTAACTAGCTAATCTAAGCTAATTAAACTAATTATTACATCACAAAATTGAATAACTAGCTACAACTGATTATTACAACACGAATTGAATAGCTAAGCACATTAGCTAATTAAGTACAGGACTAAAGCATAAACTAGCTAGCAAATTAGCTAAGTAAAGCGATAAATCAGGAGCCTTAGAAGGAAAAGAGTGTATGCATGCTCGATCGCCTCGTTCGGAAATCCGTCACGATGCCCCAACTTGCCTCTGTTTACAATTGTTCTCAGAACCTTGCACCAAGCTCCAGAAAGCTTCCAACTCACCTTGGGGACTTGTGGGAGGATGGCCGCCCAGTTGTTGATGTGGGAGACCATCTGCCGACCACTTTTCTTTGCTACATACCAGAAAAAGTGGTCGGCCAGCTAGTTTTTCTGGCTGGCCGGCCAGTTTTTGTTGCACTTTTCCAGTTTGCTGCAACAAAGAGCAAGAAAGGGCATGACAATGTATTTGCAAGATGTGTGCACAATAACCCTCCCTATCATTTCATAAGCTCAAGGGAGTGTGGTTCTCGACCCTCGGGCCACCAATCGCGCATCTCGATGCATGATGGTCGAGAGGCGAAGTTGCACAATTCAATATGAAATGAATGCACAAGTAAACACATAAAGCCTAGGACTCTATCATGTATGATCAAGAGCGTCGGCGACCGAGAATTGAGGCATGTTTCATCACTTCAAGTATGAAACATTCCTCGTTTCTCGTGCTCGGATTAATACCTAATCCAAGCAAAATGCAACATAAGTATGCAACTCAAGCATGCAAACATACAATGCAACTTAAGCATGCAAACATACAATGCAACATGAACAACCTAACAAGGCTAATGGCATGCACAATGCACAATGCTAAGAACAAGATGGCATGCACAATGAAAAGTAACAACATGGCATACACAATGCAAAGAACATGGCATACACAATGCAATGAACTACATGGCATACTCAACGCAATGTAACATGGCATACTCAATGCAATATGGCCTAAGCATGTAGACAACATGGCATACACAATGCTAAATGCTAAGAACATGACATACTCAATGCAATGGACAACATGGCATACACAATGCGGTGTAACCTAAGCATACACAATGCAGAGTATATGGCATACATAATGCGATGAACATTAGGGCTGAGCAAGGAATCCGTGAAATCCGTAATCCGATCCAGTCCAGTCCAATCCGATAGGTTTGGATTAGTTTTTTGAATCCGTGGTTCAGTTCCGGATTGAAGAAATAAAAATCCATAGTCCACGGATTGGTTCCGGATTGAACCCCACGATTCCGGATTGGAACCGATCCGGACCGTATACAAATAGTCTATATTTTTTTATTATACATCCTCCCCCATAGTATCTTCTCTTATTCCATATAAAACATAAACTCAAACCTAAACCTGCATAATATCTCCTTTATTACTTTTGTTTGTTAGTTTTTAATTTTAATTTGTAATGGCCTAAATACTTATGGAGAAACCAATTTTCTTATGGATGTTTAAATTCTAGAATAGTATGTCGCTATTATAGAAAGACAAGTTGCTATTGTGGAACTAATATAGCGCTATGTTTATATTTTTATGAAATTGAAGTGTTATATATATATATATATATATTTGTTATTTAATTATGTGAATCCGTGATCCTAAACTGATCCAATCCGTATCTAAATGGATTGGTTCGGATTGGTTCTAGGATTTAAACGGATTGGATTGGTTCCAATTTTTCAGGAACCGTAAATAACAGATTGGTCCTGGTTTTACCCTAATCCGATCCAATCCGGACCATGCTCACCCCTAATGAACATGACATACACAATACGATGTAATGTAAGCATGAAAACAACATGCAATCAAACATGCTCAATGGACTTAAAACCAAGATGGATAGACCTCAGCCATGCCCAAATCAGTGGCCATAATGATGAAAGTAAGGCACAAAAGGCAAGGCAAACACACTCAATGTAATGGCCCATCAACTAGGCCTAAGAGCACAACTCTCAAGAGTGCTCAAAGAGTGATAAACATGGAAGTGTAACAACACTATAAACTTTGAAATAAGGTATGAATGATGCCAAATCATTCAAACAACACAAGCAAAGCATGCAATGGTCTTTAAAGCATGAAGCTAGTAAAGAGGACTACAAAGGAGACATGCAATACATGGCACAAAGGCATGAACCAGCCATGGACAGAGCTTAATTAGGTCTAAACAAAGACCAAAACATGCTAAGATGAAGGCTCAAAGACCTAGGCAAGATGGCATACACATTGGTCCATAATCAAGGCAACAAATGCACAACCCTTAGAGGCACTCAAAGAGTGAATAAAGTGGGAATATGGCAATGCTACATGCTCTGAAATGTCCTGTTAAATGATGCCAAATCATCTAAATAACACAAATGAAGCATGCTATGGCACCCAAAGCTTAAAGCTAGCATAGGCATTTGTACTACAACTATGTAAAACATGAAGCATATGGAAAAGACAACCTAAAAAAGTCCTAGAACATGTCAAAATGATACTAAAACATGTATGGAAGGAAGCCAAAACAAGCTAGCATGAAAGGCATAAAGCATGGGATATGCAAGGCCAAAAGGGAGGATTACTTTACACCTACCAAGACCAAGCATAGGATGGCTTCGCCAACAAAAATCAGAGTTATATCATGGAAAAATAACCCCAAAAACACATTGAAATGATAGCTCGCAAGCTTAGGCATGAAGGGATACGCAATGGCTCATGTTTAAGGCATAAAGGGCAAACCCTCCAACGCATTGAATAAGTGACAAATACAAGTGCATGAACATGAAACATGGACTGAAATGTCATTACAAATGATGCCAAACCATTCAAATAGTCCAAGTAATGCATGCTGGTGGACTTGATAAACAAAGTTAACAAGCTATATTGAACCATGGCTATACAAAGCAAGTCATGCATGGCCAAAACAACACAAATCAGAGCTAGAGCATGCTAAAGCATGGATAAAAGCTTCCTAGAGTTAAGCCAAAACATGCTAGAATGATGGTCTAAACACATGATACATGTTAGGCTAGTTCATGAAATTGCACTACAAGTACATGGAGCATGCAAGGGCCAACCAAACCAAATCTTAATAGAGGTATGACATGGAAAAATAACACCAAAAACATGCTAAAATGGACTCAAAACAAGCTAGAATGACATGCTACTTCATGAAGCATACAAGACTAGTTTATGAGATTTACACTACAAGTTTATGAGATTTACACTACAAGTGTATAAGACATGCATGGAGTGACTAAACCAAGTAAAAATAGTGGTATGCCATAGAAAATTAACCCTAAATACGAGCTAAGATATGGCCAACATAAGCTTAACAAACATTCTCACACATGAGGCATATGAAACAAGTATTCAAAACACAAGGAGAGGGGATGACCCTCTCCTATTTAGGACCCCAAAACCACCTTTCCATCACTAAAAATCCTCTGAATTTCAGTGGTAGAAAGGTCATGCAAAGGCTAAGACAAAAGCCAAAAGGGGTGGCTCAAAACAAGGCCTAACAAGGCCTAAGAGGGGGTAGACCACCCCCAACAAAAAAGTGACCTTAAACAAACATCTTAAGGACTAAAAAATAGAAATTCTTGCAATAGGAAGTTAAGCTTAAAACACCATGAAAATAGGTCTAAAAGCTTAAGCAAAATCAAAGGATTTAAAGGTTAAAAGCTCACCCTTGTAGAACCTCTTCAAGACTGCAACTCCAACACACTTTTTGAACCAAAACCAACCCAAAAACTCCAAAACAAACCTCAAGAAGCCTCAGCAACCAAAGGATGGTGTTTGAGTGTTAAAGTATGGCAAAACTACACTTTTAGGCACAAAACAAAAGCAAACAAGGAAGAATAGATACAAGTGTATATCTATAGCTCCAGCACAATTTTTCTGACCAGAGGAGGGAGGAGGAGGTTCTCCTTTATAGAGAACCAATGCTCAAGCTTGTTGGACAAGCTTAGGGTTCAAGGTCGTCCCTTCATACACGTGTATGGAGTATGGTTCTAGTGCCTTCCAGCTGGCACAGCTGGACTAAAAATATCTCCATAAAGGTGACAAAAAGCAGCCGACCACTTGAAGTGGTCTGCCAGCTACTTGAAGTGGTCGGCCAACCACCACAAGTGGTCTTCCAAGACAAAAAGTGGTCGACCATGGGTAGGAGAGGTCTAAAGCATGAAAACAATGCAGTGGTGTGGTGGCTGACTAGAAAAGATGGCCCAAAGACCAAGGAGAGCAGTTGGCCGACCAGAAAATTGGCTGGTGGGGAGAAAAGTGGTCTCCAAGGGGAAGAACTGGTCTCCCACCGTTGTACCACCTTCCAAACAAGGAAGACAAGGTTTGTACCAAAAACAAACCAAAACGGATGCAAGACGAAAGTTTGGGAGGCAAGGCGCTCGGCCGGAAGCCTAAAAAACTAGTCTACAAGCACCAAAAGTGGTTTACGACCACAAAAGTGGTCTCCCAGACCACAGTGTCCCTCTAGGAAAAGGCAACAAGGTGTGGTCCAAAAACCACGCTAAATGGAGAACGTTATGCGGTCCCGAGTCAAGGCGCGCGGCCGAAGGCTCCGAAATCGAAAACTAGCCTCCAAGCGCGAAAAGTGGTCTACAACCACAAGAGGGGGTTTACGAGACCCCTCCCTCCCTCTAGGGAAGAGAAACAAGGTTCGGTCCGTAAACTGAGCCAAAGCACAAAGAGTTCAGAGGCTCGGAGGCAAGGCTCTCAGCCGAAACTCCGGAAACTTGAAACGAGCACAACATGCACAATCACCGAGCGTTCAATCGATGACATCTGAGCCTTAAGGTCGGTCAAAAATGGGGTGTCTACAGGGGTAGGCCAGTTTAGAATTGTAGAATTCAATCTTTAGTTCTTCACAAAATCCTTTAAAGAGTTTCCCATCAAACTGAGTGTCGTTATCCGAAATAAGAGCCTTTGGGACACCGAACCGAGTAATGACATTCTGCTAAACAAACTTTTTCACATCTTTTTCCTGATGGTCCCTAATGGCTTGTGTCACGACCCAAACCCGGCCCTATGGGTTTAGCACCGTAACCGGCCAGTAATCCGAGATTACCGAAGGCCTGCCTAACAGTAAACCAGTAAAACAGAGTACAGGGCCTGGCGGAAGCCAATATAGTAAATGAACAATGTCCAATGAGTTGTGACAGTCTACACATACATGCACAATCATTCAGAACAGGGATCTAAGCTCTATTAAATGGTACAGTAACAGTCTATACAGTCTATACAGTAAACAAAACAATTACAGGGACGGACAGGGAATATTAAAACACCCCAAAGCCGAAGCTTGAACGACTTAGAACCTCACAGTGAGGCACAGTGGTTGGCTGACAAAACAAAAACTTGCCTGACGCTCCTAGCAGCGGTCCAGTGCCTGAACACCTACATATATATATGAGCAGTCAGCTAAAGCCCAGTGAATAACATAATACGTAAAGAGGTTTAGGATGAATGTCTTTTCAATATTTAAACAGTTGTATAACGGACAGTCAGTTTGTGGCTCATATTGATGCCGTAACAGTCATTTAGAAATCATAGTAATCGTACGTGGCACATCCGTTAGCAGTACTAGTAGCAGTGTCAGTACAGTAGCAGTAACGGTAACAATATAGTAACAGTACAGTAGCAGTACAGTAGCAGTAAACAGTAACAGTAACAGTAACAGTAACAGTAACAGTAACAGTAACAGTAACAGTAACAGTAACAGTAACAGTAACAGTAACAGTAACAGTAACAGTAAACTTCTTTAAGTATGCATGTAGGTTGCGTTCATTTCACCATAGACAGTACAGTAATCATAAGCGTAGATAGTTGCATACTTAAACACATTAACACATTTATTCAAATCATGGCCACACACACTTCTCAAGTTCATGTGATGCCCTAATTACTTTTCTAGGACATCCAATAGCTCATTTGGACACGTGTGTGCAGTATAACTCGTGGTTAAGTATCGCTCTGATACCACTCTGTCACGACCCAAACCCGGCCCTATGGGTTTAGCACCGTAACCGGCCAGTAATTCGAGATTACCGAAGGCCTGCCTAACAGTAATCCAGTAAAACAGAGTACAGGGCCTGGCGGAAGCCAATATAGTAAATGAACGATGTCTAATGAGCTGTGACAGTCTACACATACAAGTACAATCATTCAGAACAGGGATCTAATCCCTATTAAACGGTACAGTAACAGTCTATACAGTCTATACAGTAAACAAAACAGTTACAGGGACAAACAGGGAATATTAAAACACCCCAAAGCCGAAGCTTGAACGGCTTAGAACCTCACAGTGAGGCACAGTGGTTGGCTGACAAAACAAAAACTTGCCTGACGCTCCTAGCAGCGGTCCAGTGCCTGAACACCTACATATATATATGAGCAGTGAGCTAAAGCCCAGTGAATAACATAATACGTAAAGAGGTTTAGGATGAATGTCTTTTCAATATTTAAACAGTTCATTGATTCAGTATAACGGCCAGTCAGTTTGTGGCTCATATTGATGCCGTAACAGTCATTTAGAAATCATAGTAATCGTACGTGGCACATCCGTTAGCAGTACTAGTAGCAGTGTCAGTACAGTAGCAGTAACGGTAACAATATAGTAACAATACAGTAGCAGTGCAGTAGCAGTAACAGTAACAGTACAGTAGCAGTACAGTAGCAGTAACAGTAACAGTACAGTAACAGTAACAGTGACAGTACAGTAGCAGTACAGTAGCAGTAACAGTAACAGTAACAGTAACAGTACAGTAGCAGTACAGTAGCAGTAACAGTAACAGTACAGTAGCAGTAACAGTGACAGTACAGTAGCAGTAACAGTAACAGTACAGTAACAGTACAGTAGCAGTAACAGTAACAGTACAGTAGTAGTAACAGTAACAGTACAGTAGCAGTAACAGTGACAGTACAGTAGCAGTACAGTAGCAGTAACAGTAACAGTAACAGTAACAGTACAGTAACAGTACAGTAGCAGTAACCGTGACAGTACAGTAACAGTACAGTTCTTATGGACTCAAGAGGTGTCTCGCACAGATTCTAGAGGTGGCTCACTTTGTAGCACTTAGTTCCGTGCAGCACTTTGCTCCAAGTTTCACAGATTATAACAGTCATATGTGGTACATCCAATAGCTAAACAGTACAGTAGGTCTTAATAGACCCGGTCTTAATAGACCAAACAGTGAATGATGGCCATCATATCAGTAAACAGTAGTGGTTCCAACATGGGAACCGACAGAGATCTCTGTAACAGTAATTGTCAATAACAGTAGTTGCTAAGGATGCCACAATACAGTTCAGAATATAGGTCATACATTCATTCATTCAGTTAACAATACCGTTCAGAAACATTTCAGTTTAATTGTTCAGAAGATAATCAGTTTGAACATATCTTTACACAAATGTTACTCACAGAGTTCTGGGCTATAGTAAGCTAGAGCGTCTCCTCGGAAGTCAACCCTACACAGTCAACAGATCGAACACACACTAGCTACATAGTTGGGAAAGATAATAACTTAACCCCTAATGCCTCGGTGTGTTCTACATCTATATCCTCATTAAGATGTCTTAAACTAGGCCTAAGAATGCCTAGAATGGGATGAGGATGCAAAGATGTACTCAGAAAACATTTTCAGAAAATCAGAGGTCCCGCTCGAGCGTGGATTTCCCCGCTCGAGCGGACATGCTGACAAAGGTCTACGCTCGAGCGTACATTACTCCGCTCGAGCGGACTGTAAAACAGTGCAAGATGCTGGGAACTCGAATTCCCCGCTCGAGCGCTACTTTCCCCGCTCGAGCGGGAGACCAAAATCTGGAAAATCCAGATTTGAACTCCAATGCTCAAATCAAGTTCCAATGCATCAAATTCAAACACATGGAATAACATGATTCAAAACTCAATTTGAGAAATCAAAGCCCAAGGGTGTTTAATTCAAACCCAATTTCAAGCCATTTTCCAAGAACAATATGAACATGCAAACATGCATGGATTCAAACCAAATTCAACCTTCAAAGCTTGTTTAGCTGGACTCATTTCTTCAAGAACAAGATGAATTCGTGGACTCAAGCCTAATTATGAACATGCATGTACAATTTTACCATGAATTCAACTCAAAATCCAACAATACTAACATGCATGCAAAGATTGAGCTTCAATTCACCATTAATGGACCAATTCATGACTTAGCTCTACAACTAGACATGAACCATGTAAGAACTAGTTCAAACACAAAATCAAAAGGATGAAATTCATACCTAGGTTCCTTGAATGCAAGTTTAGAGGTTCAAATATGCACTCAACCTTCAAGTTCTTCAATTAGCAAGCAAAATTCAAGATGGAAGACAAGTTCTCTCACTCTCTCCCTCTCATGGTCGGCTAGAACAAGAAGAAGGCTGAGGAAGATGTTTGTTTCAATGGGTACAAGGCTCTAGTATGATATAATAAGGGTCCCACTAGCAATGGCAAGATGGTAAATAAGTCTAACTCTTCAATTAGCTTATTCTAATCTAATTTAATCATACCTAATCAGTTTTCAGGTAAATATACCATAAAATCATATTAATTATGAGGATCATAATACACTAACCAATTCCCAGTTCGGCCGCCGATAAGGCCTTCAATTAGCAGTTTAACATAAAACATGAACAGATCAAACAATCAAACAGATAGGTTATGCATTTAAACAGATACAGTCAGTCAATTAATTCCAGACTCCAGTCAGTCAGTTCAGTACTTCTAATCAGCTCAATTATCAGCCATGATCAATTCAGTTTAACGGTAATCAGTCAGTCATTAGTCGGTAAACAGTGTGAGGGTTGTTACAGCTTGGCTTCTACCAATTTGGTGAAGTAGTCAATGGCAGCGATGAAAAACTTACGATTGCCCAGAGCCATGGGGAGTGGTCCCACAATATCCAGCCCCCAAAGAGCAAACGGCCAAGGACTCGTCAAGGGGAGCAACTCTTTGGCCGACAGGTGAATCTGGTGTGCAAATTTCTGGCATTTCCCATATCTGTACACATATTTCTGCGCGTCATCAAACTGAGTGCCGTTATCCGAAATAAGAGCCTTTTGGGACACCAAACCGAGTAATGACATTCTGCTAAACAAACTTCTTCATGTCTTTTTCCTGATGGTCGCTAATGGCTCGATTTCCACCAATTTGGTGAAGTAGTCAGTGGTAGCGATGAAAAACTTATAATTGCCCAGAGCTATGGGGAGTGGTCCCACAACATCCAGCCCCCAAAGAGCAAATGACCAAGGACTCGTTAAGGGGAGCAACTCTTTGGTCGGCTGGTGAATCTGGTGTGCAAATTTTCAGCAATTCTCACATCTGCGCACATATTTCTGCGCGTCGGCCTGCATTCACAGCCACCAATAACCTTGAGAAATTTCTCGATATGCCAACGATCTGCCCCCTATGTGGCTTCCATACATGCCTTCATGAATTTCGAAGAGGAAAGCTTCACAACCTTGCTGGGATAGACGCATTTCAGGTATGGTCCAATAAAGGACTTTTTGTACAAGGTGCCAAATGGAGAGAGCCAAAACTGCTCTAACTGGGCCCTTATCTTGTTGGCTTTCTTCTTTTTGGTGGGCAGGACTCGATCTTTGAGGAAGGTTATGATAGGTTCCATCCAAGATGGCCTTAAGGCGGTGCAGAGTACTTCGGGCACCTTTGGCTCTACGATGCTAGGTTGAGGTAATAACTCAATCATCAAAGGATTGGGAAAGGTGTTTTGCATGGATGTCAAGCCGGCTAATTCATCCACTTGACTATTCTCTTCGTGGTCGATTTGCTCCGTCCTTATATTGCGAAAAATTTTTTCATCTCAGCGTGTACCATCGCTTGATACTTGGTTATCATTTCATCTTTAGCTTCGCATTCTCCAGAGACTTGGTTGGTAACAAGCTTGGAGTCACTGAATACCATGATCTCGACTGCTTTTATTCGTTTAATCAGTTCAATTATCAGTCAGTTATCAGTCATTATCAGTTTCGTTTAACAGTAATCGGTGATTATCGGTAATCAATCGGTCATTAATCAGCAAACAGTATGGGGGTTGTTACAGAGGGCCTTATATTCCCCCTCATTGTTGGATGCTAGGAATGCAAGTGTGATAACATGCTCAATGGTTAGTCCGTCTGGCGAGGTTAATACAACTCCTAGCTCGGCACCGTACCTATTTGAGGCCTCATCAATAAAGAGTTTCCACATCTTGCCAATGAACAATTTCCAACAATCAGATGGATTTTGAGAGTTTTGCAAGTCCAAGGAGCTGGTCTCCTTTGTAACACCCCCAAAAAAATTACAATAATTCATCTGCAAATGACTAATACAAGATGAGGAAAAAAAAAAAAAGACTTACATTAATCAGAGTTAATTTACAAAAGTGACACATGCGATATACATTCATAAGCTCTACCCTGAATCTATAGCATGTGGTACCAGCTTAATGATCAACAAAATAAATGCCCTACAGGCTTACATCTTTCCAAGAGTATGCTTGGTTACAACAAAAGAGAGAGTTTTAAGCTCCATACATATAAAGCCCTAAGCTTGTACAAATATTAAATACAAAATAACAAAATAGAGCCTTTAGCTCCCAGGTTCTCCCAAGCTAAGTCCTTGGAGGAGGCATGTCCCCAGCACGTGAAAATGGTTTCTCAAATAGGGTGAGCCAAAGCCCAGTAGAAGCAATCTAACATAATATATGAATATTAGCAAAGATATAAGTATGATGCACATGTTCAATGCCCAAATGACAAACCTTTTACATTTTTTTCCAAAACCATGTTATGTCAAACTTACATATCAATCCATTAGTTATACCCGCTTTATTTAGTCAACCAAACAGAGGATACACCCTATAGGCCTCTATACAAAATACATTCACTTGTCATTTTATAAAAATTTCATTCGTAGGAATCGGCACCCATGTATACGCGCGGTTTTCAGGACTTTCATCCTGAACACACATGCCAACTTAGTTTAATAGAGTCCATCCCCTTTCTTCTCTCAAACATGGAGTATGTCCCATTTCTTCTCCCAAACATCATACATATACAATGTATATAAATCATAATCATATTCAATGATAATGGCTAAGAGATTAGTTTCAATTTGCCTAATCCTCATACAATTTCTACAACAATCATAGCTATCCTCTACCGATAGCCCAAAACAGATATTTCTAAACAGATATACAATCTCAAAGATAGATAAGTTATCCAAATTTCCATAGGTGCGAGGTAATACATATCTTAAAATATTTAGGTGGCGACTCTGTATCTGGCAAAGCAGTCCATGTTTGGCACTACTTTTTCAAAAATCTGTTTCTCAAAACGATTTGCCAGATTTGGACTCTTTGGTTCAGATTAAGAACCGTGGCACAAATCGAGTCCGAGCTGTAGCGAGGTCCCACGCGGGCGCTGTTACAATATCTAACTCCACCATTTATATAAACATTCATTTAATTTCATATTCCCAATGCTAATTCCATATTTATACAAAAGAATTATTCGAGACATTTTAGGGCAAAGCTTTCTTTTTTCCAATTTCATCCCAAACACCAAAATCAACTATTTTAACACAACATAAGCTCATATTTACTTCCATAACCATTTCCAATACATGCATTTAAAAACCCCTCATTTGATTTTAAACCAAAACCCTAGGTTTGTTCAAAATTACCTCAAATCCCAATATTTCTTACACATTAACAGATAACTAAGTTAAAACTCATAGAAGAGTGTAGAAAGTCCCTACCTCGAAGTTAGAAGTCGAGCAAGCAAAGAGAAAGCTCTAAAGATGCTTAAACACAACTTTGTTCGGATAGAAATGTAGCCTTTGAGATGTTCTACCTTTTTAACAAAGGAAGTAGGGTGGAGAAACTAACAGATCTAAGTGAAAATGTAGAGAGGAGGTAGGTTTTAGAGAGAGAAGCTCTAGATCTAGGGTTTTGGAGAGTTTTAGAGAGAGAGGAAATGACAAAAAGATAAGAAATGTGGTTGTTACGAACTGATATACGCATAGTTTGCTCAAGCGCAAGAGTTGACACTCGAGCGTCAGACACAATAAGTTGTTCTGCTCGAGCACAAGAAGTGATGCTTGAGCACAGAATACACACATCCAGTAGTTTTGCAGATAACAAACCAACGCTCGAGCTCAAGAATGGCTGTTCGAGCTGATCCCGCTTGGGTGCAGAAAGATCTGCTCGAGCATAGAATACTTTCTCCCAGTAGTTTTGCAGACCTGCAAAAATATTGAGAGTTCACAAAGCCCACTCGAGCGCAAGAAGTGCCGCTCGAGTGAGGAGCAAAATTCTAGGCAACAAGAATTTGAAAACTGAGCAACCAACATGTCCCAAACGCAACCATAACAATCTAAAAGCCAAATTTAAGGAGATATAAGGGAAACAAGATATAGACAACAATATCAAACCATTAAACCCGAGTCCGGTGTATAACAAGGGTCGGGTTAAAACTGGAATCGCTTTATTCTTAATGCGCAGTTTTCCTGCATACGTGCTTATCTTGTCGTTCGGTAGGTTGGTTGGATCTTCCTTCGCTTGCTCATTATTGTCTTATCTTTCTATTGCTTGCACCTGTCCTTTGATGGCATTGACACTGTGGGTTGTGCTAAATCCGTACTAGCCATTTCTTTTTGCTCGGTTTCATGTGCCAGATCTATTGGGCAGACATGATGAGTGTTCGGTGCAAATTTTACAAGACAGTCGACTAGGGCTTGTGCCTTAATGGCTGTTTGTGGCTGAAACTTGATGTCGTATTGCCCCAGCTATACTGCCCACTTCAAGATTCTACCAAAAAAATCTGCTTTCTCAAAAAGCACCTTGAGCGAAAACTCAGTCAGTACTACGATTGTATGGGTATGGAAATAGAGGGCTAACTTTCTAGAAGCCATCATCAACGATAGAGCCAGTTTCTCCAATGGCGAGTATCTTGATTCAGTGGGGAACAACGCCTTGCTAACATAAAAGATAGGGAGGTGTTGAATTCCCTCAGCCTGGACAAGAACCGCGCTCACCGCGTGTTGAGAAACAGCCAAGTAGAGGTAGAGCTCTTTCTCCAGTTTGGAGGCAACCAAGATTGGGGAGGATGAGAGGTATGTTTTCAAGTCGGCCAATGCTTTGTCGCATTATTCATCCCAAAAGAACTTAGATTTCAAAGTCTAAAAGAAGGGCATATAGCGATCTGATGATCGACTGATGAACCTATTTAGCACGGCTGCCATTCAAGCAAGATGTTGCACGTCCTTTGTTGAATTCGGCCGCTCCAAGTCTTGTATTGCCTTTATCTGCGAAAGGTCAACCTCTATACCTCGGTTTGTGACCAAGAAGTCCAAAAACTTCTTTGTGAGTGTAATTTGTGGCGCTTGGGTATAGCAAACATCTCTGCTAGGTCAGTGAGGTGTTGGGACTCATTTTTGCTCGTCACCGCCATATCATCAATATAGGCCTCCATAGTGCAGCCAAGCAGAGGGGGAAACATTTTGGTGACCATTCTTTAGAAGGTTTCCCCGGCGTTCTTAAGGCCAAATGGCATAACCTTAGAGCATTACAAGCCCCTTGGCGTGGTGAAAGATGTGATCTCTTGATCTGGTTCGTACATGGCTATCTGGTGGTAATTGCGGTATACATCAAGGAAGCTAAACCTTTGGTGACTAGCAGTAAAATCCACCAGCTAGTCAATTCTTGGGAGTGGAAAGCTGTCCTTGGGACAAGAACGGTTGGTTGTCTTGTAGTGGACGTATACCCGCCATTTCCCATTCTTCTTCGCCATTACCACCGTGTTGGAGATCTATCTAGGGTATTGCACTTCTTCGATTGCCCCAACTTCCAGTAAATTTTTGACTTTTTCTGCCACCACCTCGACATGGTGTATAGTCGAGCGCTGAGTTCTCTGTATGACCGGCCAAGCATTTGGAAAGACATTTAATTGATGACAAATGAAGCTAGGGCTGACACCAGACATATCGTAAGGCGTCCACGCGAAGACTTCAATATTGGAGACCAGAAAGTTCACATAGTCTATCTGTTCGGTGCTAGACAATGATGAACTAAGGAGAAAGAATTTGCTCGAATCATTCTCATCAATCCAAACCTCCACTAAATCTTCTACCAATTTCTCCTCGGCCTTTTTCCCCACATCTTCTAAGACCTTTTTATCTTCTGGCCCCTCTATCATTTGAACAAAGCCTTTGGTAGCCCGGCTTCCATTGACTGCGACAAAGCACTGTTTGGACATCACTTGGTCCCTCTAAACCTCCTCAATCTGGCCGGTTAGGGTAGGGAAACACATAACTTGGTGGTAGGTTGAAGCTACCACTTACATGGCGTGCAGTCAGTCCTTTCCTAAGATCAAGTTATAAGTCGATGGGACCTTCAGCACCCAGAACTCAACTTGCTTCGTGATGGACCCCACCTTGATCGGCAATATGATCTTCCTGATTGGCCATTCCAGTTGTGAGTTGAAGCCGACCAAAGGAGAAGTTGTAGGAGTCAAGTCATTGTCCTCCAACTTTATTTGCTTGAATGCGTCGTAGTACATGATCTCGATCAAACTCCCCTGGTCGATCAAAATTCGTTTGATGTCAAAGTCCTTGACACGAAGAGTCACGACCAACGCGTAATTGTGAAGGGTCTGAATTCTTTCCAAGTCTCTGCTTGAAAAGGTCATGATGTCATGTATCTCGATTTTCCCATTATAGCATTTCCTTCATGTGTTCGGTCTTTTTAAACATTCCTTTAAGCTCGCACACTTGCACCAGCTCAATGATTCCATGAATGACATTAATAAATCCTTTGGGCGTGGCATCCTGGACGGCTAGCCCATTTGGCTCGGCCTGTCCTTGAGGAGCTGCCCTCATGTCGCCGTCAATGTATTGGTCTAAATGCCTTGCTGCGACCAACTTTTCCAAGTGCTACTTTAACAGCACACAGTCCTCTGTTCGGTGCCTCATTTCTTTGTGAAAAGTGCTGCGATATCTTGAGTTGAAACCCCTTTGAGCATCCCTCAATTTTGCGGGCCGCCTGACAAATGGCTCGCCTTGGACCTCACTAAGAATGCGATAAATTGGAATTTTGAAGACTATGGTAATGCCGGTCCATGCCTTTAACTTTCTCTTGGCATCTTCCTCCTTGTTGCGAGGAGCGTTAGCCCAGTCATTCCTACAGCCCTTATTTCTGTCATTATAGCCAGCATCGTGGTGTTGCACTCTGCCTCGGTTATTAGGGCGGTT
Organism: Camellia sinensis; assembly: GCF_004153795.1. Lineage (NCBI taxonomy): Eukaryota > Viridiplantae > Streptophyta > Magnoliopsida > Ericales > Theaceae > Camellia > Camellia sinensis. The sequence continues at coordinate 4,011,574 of NW_021026182.1, read as the reverse complement.
ATCTTCCTGCCTCATTGAGTTAACTTTCCCAGCCACACATTTGTCTGCTACCACCGGATTTGCCTTCTCGGTGGCCATGGCGATATCATCCTCAACTCGAATGTGCTCGTTAATCCGCTTCATCAATGATTCCATGGTTGTAGGCTGGTGCGTCGTAAGCGAGTCTCGTAGTCTATGTCCGACTGGTAGGCCTCGGTTGTATTAGGTGATTACTAGGTTAGTGGGATAATCGAGGATCTCATTATAGGTTTCCCAATACTTGGCATTGTATGCCTTCAAAGAACTACCCGATTCCATCTTGAAACCTAGGAAGTGGTCGACCTCTTTCGGTGTTCGAGTATTGGTCTTGAACCTTGTGACGAACGCTTCAGCAAGTTGTTTCTGACCCTCAATACTCCCTTTTGGCATCCTCTTGAACCATTTCAGGCCCAACTTCCCCAAGCTCGCCAAAAAGATAGGGCATATTAGGGCGTCATTACGTCTATGCCCCGCCATCTCTTGCCTATAATGACTAACATGCATGTACGAGTCTGTCTTGCCATCGTATAGTGTGAACTTAGGTTGATGGAATCTGGTACGGAGCGGTGTGCTCTTAATCTTAGAAGACAGAGGGGTGGTGGTAAGCCTTGCCAAGCATCTATCCATCGGTGTTGGAACCACCATTCTAGATGGCCGCATGGCCACTTTTTCACTGGAATGTATTCTAGGGTTCAGCCTCTGCAGCACTGGCACTCTTTAGGCCTTTCTACAACATGCATGCTTCTCCAGGACACCCTTCAAGTCCTCTGAATAGGCGAAGTAAGAGTACCTCGACGTCGTCAACGGACACGAGGGATGGTAGCTGCTGTTTTGTGTGCATGACTTCTTCGCCAGTGGGTCAGAATCACCAACCCCATAGCTTCTGGTGATGGAGAGAGAGGGCGTCCCTCGCCTATTCTAACTTCGTGAGCAACGGGGTTGGGTGCGCTTACTGTGGTTTCCCACTCCAGCAACACCCTTCCTGTAACATCTGCCTCCTTAATTACTTGTTAAGTGATGTGATTTGCCGTAGTTATGTGTTTATATACAATTATGTGTCATGTGTTACATTTATACTTGTGTTATGTGTTCATTGCATTGGAATAAGGAGAATAGATAGAGAGAGTTAGGAAGTAAACCTGTTTGAATCAGTGAACCATATGATTAAAATTAAATAATTGAAATAGGCAATTAGAGCCTGATTCACAGTAGTACGTTTTAATTTAATATTACTTGCAGAGGCTGGTGATGAGAATTAGTTATTAAAAATTAAACTTAGAATTAGGAAGACCCAAACAAGGCCTTAATTTACTCATCAAATAAAGGTAAATAGAGATAGATAGTTTAGATGGACTTGAGCATTCTAGAGCCAAAAAGGGAAAGAAAGGGAGGAAGAACTATGGTTCAAGAAAAGGAAAAGGGGAATTGAGCAATCTCCATCAAACTATCAAGTAAGGTAAGAAATTTTCCTTAAATCTTATGAATTAAGGTTGCCTTTATTATGAAATAAGTTGAATTAAAAAGTAGAGTAGTGTTAATGGTTGTTAAGAACCCTAAAGATGAAGATTGTAGGAAATACCTTTTAATTGGAGCACACATGACATCATTTTTGTTGTTCCATGTGAGATTGTGCATGACTTCTCAAATTTAAGGAGAAATTGTATTGATTTTAGCTTTAGTAACCACACTTTACATTGAGTGTGATTTTACACTCAAAGTTCATGATTTTGTAGTCTAATTTGAGTATTGAGCCTTGATTATTTAAAGTTGGAAGCATTCAATCCATGTGGTTTTGAAGTGTTTTTAAGCCTCATTTTGTATAAAATGAACTTGGGATTGAAGAAGGGAAAAACTCCATTTTCAGCAAAAATTTGTACTGGTTTTTCACCCAGACCGCTCGAGTGGCCTGGGCCATTGGCCAACCTTGATATGGCCAAATTGCATTCTGAAGTTCGCCCGTTCGTGCGGCCAAGGCCATCGTATGAGTGGCCAGACCACCGCACGTACAGTTGGGGGCATCGCACATGCGACCAGTAAGGCCAGCCCAGTTTGATTTTTCTTCTGTTTTCTCTTACTTCCAAGCCTCTAATTACATGAATTTCACCTGTTTTCTTGTGCATGTGCATTGTAAAAACACAAGAGGAAATGCATGAATGAATGAGATCAGATTAAATAATAAGTAATGGAGCATTAACGGATAAGTTAGTGACTAATTGAATGGAAGGACTGTATATTGAACCATTGTGCTTTCATGTGTCTACGTAGGTCAAACGCCGCATCCTAGCCACGTGCTACAAAGAACTAATTGTGAGTGACAATGTAGTAAGCTATGTTGAGTTCTATTTCTTTCTTTTTGATTATTATTGCTCTTGATCAAGTTGTTCTACAGTGATATGAGTTACTGAATGAATGAGTCCACTCCATATAATATGCTCACGTGAACCATGCCCAGGGGTAACAATACCGCGGTTTAATTTATGTGGCCTTTACCCGAGGGTAATAATACTTTGGCCTATCTCTACGTGGCCCTCGCCCGGGGGTAACAATACCGTGGCATATATTCACGTGGCCCTCGCCTAGAGGTAACAGTACCGTGGCCAGATGCGTATAAGATATTGAGTTATATGAATATGATTTGAAGAACTAATATATGAGCCTGTTGTTCTACATGATTGCTATGTTTTAACGAACATGCTACTATTATGTGACTTGACTTTACTATTCATATGGACATTATTTCTAACCTCTTTACACATTGTTGTTCACTGGGCTTTGGCTCATAGTTTATATCTGTCATGTAGGTGATCAAGCTTAAGAAAGGACTTGAGGGCGTTAACCTACCTTCTAGTTGCTAAGCCAGCTGCTGTGCCTCCCTTTTGAGGTCCCTTTTGGGTCTAACTCCAAGGCTGCTTGGGTGGTTATGAATTCACCCTTTTGTTACGTGCTCAAGTGACTTATAGAAAAGATCTTTTGTTTGTTTTTGAATAGTCTTTTGAATAGTCCTTAAGGGATTAATTCCCTAGCTTTTGTTTATGCTTTTAACCCATGTATATAATATAATATTGGAAGTTTGTACAATGATGCATATAAGGTTGTTATCCATTGTAGTTTCACAACTCATTGGACGATGTATTGTGTTATTCTTGGTTTCCGCCACCCCCTTGCACTACTTATTGTTAAGTAGGCCTTTGGTAATCTCGAATTACTGGCTGATTACGTCTCTAACCGCGTGGGGCGGGGGTTGGGTCGTGACGAAGTGGTATCAGAGCACGAGTTCTACCGCACACACGCGTCTAAATGAGCTATAGGATGTCCTAGAAAAGGAATTAGGACATTGTATTGCATGTGTGAGTGTGTGTGCACTTGATATTGGCATAAATGATATGACTGTGAGGACTGCCTTGCCTATGTTTATTATTTCCTATTTTTATATAGCCAATGGATGCAAGAAATGTAGATGATTCAGTGTCGTCTGGTGCTAGAATAGACAGGCTAGAAAGGATGGTAGAAATGTTGACTGAATCTTTGAGGCAAAGAGAGCAAGTTCCACCTCCTCCTCCACTTCTGGTGCAACTTGAACCGACCAACAATGATGACATCATAGCCCTAACACAGAAGTTTTAATAAGATGAAGCCGCCAACTTTCCAAAGAGGTCTTGATCCGTTGAAAGCCGAGACTTGGGTCTTGGAAATAGAAAAGTTGTTTGAGGTGTTTCCATGTTCAAAGGTACAAAAAGTTTTGCTAGCTACTTTTACTCTTCAAGAGGAAGCAAGACGATGGTGGATGCTAGTCTGAGAAGGCAACAATGCTATGACATGGGCTCAATTTAAGGAAGTGTTTTATGAAAAGTATTTCCCTCAATGTGTTCGTGATCAGAAAGTATCAAAGTTTGAGTAGTTGAAGCAAGGTACCATATCCGTGGCTGAATACGAGGCTAAATTCACTAAGCTTGCTCGCTATGCACCACATATGGTGGACACGGATTATAAGAAGGCTCGCAAGTTTGAAGGCGGACTTGATATGGAAGTGCTAGACATGGTGAATGTTTTGCACCTAACAAAGTATGTAGATGTTCTAAATCGCGCTCTCATGGCTGAGACCAATATTGCGGCACTGAAGCAAGCTAAGGAACTGGTAACTGAGTAGAAGGGAAAAAGATAAGGGTTCAATTTTAAGAAGAGTTAGACTAATTTTCATAATAAGAAGTAGAATACAGGGTCAACGACGAGTTCTAATCAAGGAAGTGATTTGGTACCGCCATGCCTTGAATGTGGAAGAAGGCACAAGGGGGTGTGTTATAAACTTTCTGGGGCTTGTTTTCGGTGTGGCAAGACGGGCCACATGGTTAAAGATTCTCCTCTTTTATCCCAAGGCACAAACAGACCACTGGCCATGTCACGACTCAAACCCGCCCCTATAAGTTTAGCATCGTAACTGGCTAGTAATCCTTGGATTACCAGAGGCCTCTTGAGAGAACAACATATAATAAGGGGCTACGGAAACAAAAAAAATAGAGAATATACAATGTCCATAGAGCTGTGTTAACATATATGAGATATAGATCTTCAAAACAAACTTGTATATATATATATAACGTCATAATTACATTATTCATGCGTTGCCCATTCATAAACATGAAACTAAAAAGGGACTTAGCCTAATACAGATATACAGAACAAAATCAACTAAAGCCTTGACATGGACCTCTCAAAAGAAACCTCATCGGGAGGCACGGTAGTTGGCTGACGAAACAGAATCTTAGGCCATCAACTCTTGGCATGGTCACGTGCCTGCTCACCTACATACATAATATAAATAGTGGGCTGGAGCCCAGTGAATAATAACGGAGTAAAGGATTTAAATGAATGATGTCCATGATAGTTACCGAAATTAGAGTTCATATTAGAAACATATATATTTATGTTCTTGTTCAAACTACATACAGAAATCAGAGTTCATGCTTAACCATACATGGTACATCCATTAGTGTTAACATGCTTGTTAGTTCCTTTAAGGAACCTTTGGTACCGGGAACTTGTAACTTGCTTGAACCGCGGTATTATTACCCCCGGGCAAGGGCCTTGTGCTAAGGATGCTGCGAATACATTTCAAAGAAAATTGGACAATCATTCATTCATAGAAAACATGGCATTTCAGAAAGCTGATCATTTCATATCATCAGAAAATAGTTAAAGTCCAACATAACTTTACAAAGTTATTACTCATAGATGGCTCCACTTGCAGAACAGACAAATTAGATGTCTTGTGGCGCGTGACCTACACATATAGCAGAAAGGCATAATGAAACCCACGCTCGGCTGGTACTAAACTTCTTTTGTTTCATTCTTGGTGTGTTTCTAAGTCTTTAGCTCTTATTGAGTCTTAATCATGGCCTAGGAGTGCCTAGGATGCAATGAGGATGCTAAAATGCACTTGAACACATTTAACAAAACTTATAGAAAATAGGGGTCCCGCTCGAGCGTAAATTCCCTCGCTCAAGTAGACGCGCAAACATGTGAGGGGACGCTGGAGCGCAACTTCTCTCGCCCAAGCGGTCTGTAAACTTTGAAAAAGTACTGGTTATGTGAAATCTCTGCTCGATATTCGCTCGACTCTTGCTTGAGCATGAGACTCATGCCATCACTCCAGCGCAATTTTTACTGCACAAGTGGTCTGCAAAAACATGAAACTTCTGGGAACTTGCATTTCACGATCGAGCGGACTTTTGGTTGCTCGAGCGGAAGTGTAAGATCACAGAGTGGCCGCTCGAGCGTAGGATTTGACGCTCGAGCGGAGAACAAGATTCTGGGATTTCCAGATCACTCTTCTCAGCTCAAAACTCAAATTCAAAGTTGTAAAACAAGGTCTTTTGGGTCAAAAACTTGAGGAAACAGAAGGAAACAATTGTAAATGTTGAAATCATGGTGAATTCAAAATCATGTCACAAGATCAAGGCCTGGAAGCTTGCTAATTGTTCAAGACAAAACCAAAATTTTTGAAAACATAACAATATATATCATGCATGTAAAGGTACAAGTTCCAAGCTTTCAAAACATGATCTAATGAGGTGTCTAACTCAAAAATATATTGAATTCTTAAACCAAGGCCAAAATGAGGGCATGCAAGATGGAATTCTTTGAAAACAACTTCAAATTGTGATGAAATGAGCATGCATGCTGTGGACTCGCATTTTTCTGTGCCCTTGCCTTTCGGAAAGGGTTTGAAAAGAAAAGCCTCACAGTTTGGATTCTTGCAGTTCTGAATCTAGTCTCACATTTGCAATGTGAAACTGATAATCACCAAAGAGTCCAATCTAGCAAATCTTTTTTGGAAAATTGATTTTAAATCAAATAATGCCAAAATTGGACTGTTTTGCCAGATACAGAGTCGCCACCTAAATATTTTGTTTCTTAGGGAAATTTAGGAAACCCTGACTCATGCCAAAGGCCACGTGTCCGTCATCACCAAAGGTGCCTCGGCTCGGGAACATGGGTACGAAGGGGGAAGGTCATGAAATAAGCACCCCTGCTCGCCCGATCAAAGATCGGCCTCTAGTAACCATGATATGTCATTTTATAAACATTATGCGTTCTTATTCTGGTTATTAATCTAACCTTACTATGTGACGCACACAAGCAAGTATAGACTAAATCGCAAGAATTGGAACATTTCAAGTCATGTTTGATTTACGAAAATGGTTTGAATTTGCCACCCTCAAGTGGGCTTAAAAATGTGGATTTGCCACCAAACAAAGTGGGCTTAAAACGCACATTTGTTGAATCGTTCCAATTCAAACAAGAAAGCCTTCATCCACAAGCATTCATACAGTTAATCATTTAAGCACGTAGCCTCATGGCAAGCATGCTATCATGGCATCATGCACACTTATGCAAGTATGCTAAAGCGTAAAAGCCTACCGAGTACTCCAAGCCAAAACAAAAACTAGTTAGAAAAATGCATGATCCTAACTATGTTAAGTGTCTAATGCAACGCATGCAATAATGCAATTAATAGGCTCGGCTACTAATATGGTATTTGCAACACTTTGATAGCATGTTTTGAAACACATATTCAAAGAAGATATTGAAATAACAATGCAGTTTGAATAATGCGCCGAGCCTCGGTGCATGCAAGACAAATGAATAGATGCAAACATGCAAGCATAAGGTATGCTAATTGAAACATGATCCCTAATCTAACCATCAAAAGCAATCAAATAGAAGGGAGAAAGACGTGGGGTTAGAAGACATACACACACGCACGCACGCACATTTATTACAACATTACGCCCTTGCAAAGGAGGGTCCGAATGAATAAGCTAGGCTACACTAAGCTAAGCTAATCAAGCTAACTATTACAACACAAAACTACTTAACTAACTTATTCTAAGCTAATTAAATATTACAAAATGAATTAATTAGTTAAACACTTTAACTAACTAAATTACAAAGAGAGTAAATTAAACAATTAGCTACCCCTAACTAATAAAGCAATTAAATGGCCTCGAGGGGCGAGGGATGCATGCATGCTCAGATTCTCCTCCCAAAAATACCATCGCCTTGCCATTGCAGCCTTTGTTTGCACATTTTTGACTACTGAAAATTGTGCCAACTCCCAGAACACTTTTGATCCCCTTTAGGAGCACACGGAGTAACCTTCTTCATTGATAGCCGGTCGGCTACTGTTGGTGGCTGTCGGCCACCCTTTCCCTGAACTTTCTTTTTTGCTGCAACAGAGAGCAAACAAGGGCAAAACAGTGTATTCTCAAGGAATGTATGTACTGCTACCCTCCTTATCGTTACACAAGTTCAAAGGAGTGCAACTCTTGACCCTCAAACCATCAACCAAGCATTTTCCATGCATGATGGCTAAGGAACCAAGCTTGTATAAGCTTAATGAGTGCAAAACAAGACTAAGCAAAACCACCACCCTATCATGCATGATCAAGGGTAATGGTGACCAAGAAAAGTGGCACGTTTCATCACTTTGAGTATGAAACGTCCCGTTTTCTTCGTGTTCGAATTAACGTCCGATCCGAACACATGCTATGCAACACAAAAGATGCTTAATCTTGCCTTTTTTACTTGTTCATTTTGTTTACTCATTTTAGCTTACCAATCCATTCTTTAATTGATTAAGTCCAATGTGAGTGTCCTCTAATGGAAAAGGTGTCAACCAAGGGATGGTTTAAGGCAAGAGAGAGGTCATGCCTTTGATTAGTAGAAACCCTCAAAAGAGGATTGAAACCATTAAGCACGAACCTCGATCTCAAGCTTAAACACAACCCGAAGATTAACCAACCCTCAAAGCAAATGAAAAAGTGAAGAAATGAGAGAGGTTGCAGATATTTATGTGATGGAATTAGGCATGAAAAAGAATTAAAACATGCAACCAAGACACACAAATGATGCTTAAGGCCTAAAAACACTAAGCTAATGAAGGAAATTACACCACAACCATGCAATACAAAGCTCAAAGGACTTAACCAGCCCCAAACAGAGCTAAAACAAGTCAAAACAGTAGCTAAAACATGCTGAGATCAAGTTACGAAATGCTAGAAAAACATGCTCATATGTTAGGCATTTTGATTAAGTCCAATGTGAGTGTCCTCTAATGGAAAAGGTGTCAACCAAGGGATGGTTTAAGGCAAGAGAGAGGTCATGCCTTTGATTAGTAGAAACCCTCAAAAGAGGATTGAAACCATTAAGCACGAACCTCGATCTCAAGCTTAAACACAACCCGAAGATTAACCAACCCTCAAAGCAAATGAAAAAGTGAAGAAATGAGAGAGGTTGCAGATATTTAGGTGCTGGAATTAGGCATGAAAAAGAATTAAAACATGCAACCAAGACACACAAATGATGCTCAAGGCCTAAAAACACTAAGCTAATGAAGGAAATTACACCACAACCATGCAATACAAACCTCAAAGGACTTAACCAGCCCCAAACAGAGCTAAAACAAGTCAAAATAGTAGCTAAAACATGCTGAGATCAAGTTACGAAATGCTAGAAAAACATGCTCATATGTTAGGCATTTAGGTATTCAAGCAAGACAACAAGGAGTGGAGGCTAACCTCTCTAATTTTGGACTTCAAAAGAAGGTTTTTGCCACTGAAATAACTCTGAATTTCAATGGTTAAAGGGCCCAAAAAGTTTGATTTAAATATGAGAAAACATGGCACAAAAAGCTAAACAAGTTAATGGACAAAAAGGGGGACAACCCCTAACTCATAAAGACTCAAACTACCATTTTTATGCCTCAAAAATAGAGTTTTTTTATACTTCAAAAACAGCCTTAAAATAGTTGGAAAGGATGGCAAAGCAAGTATGCACAATAAGCTTAAATGAGGTAAGTGCAATACCTTTGAAGCAAAGTGCAATTCAGCCACAAACTCAAGCTCAAATCCCCTTCCAAGGCTCAACCAAAACTCCAAGGGACCTCAACTCCAAGGTGGTTAAGTTTGGTTAAGGGTTGATGTGCAAAAGTATAGAGAAAACTAACAACAAGGCACAAAATAAGAAGAGAGAAAGAGCGAACTCTAGAGAGAGATGGAGAATTTCGATCTAAAATGTCCAACCTCTCCAAATGGGGGAGGACACCCCCTATATATCGAAAATCAAGGTTTGAGCTTGTATTCATCCTACCATACACGTGTATGAAGATGTAGCTCAGTGAGCAACAACTGGAACAGCTGGCAAACAAATATCTAAAAAAAGAGACCAATGGCCGTCGGCCACCATTGGTGGCCGACACTTCCAGGCAAGAGGCAACAAGCTCTTGGTCCAAAAACATGCACAAAACAGATAAGTTTAGAGGCTCAAAGACAAGGCGCTCCGCTGAGGACTTTGGGCGCTCAAAACGAACACAAACAAGGATAATCATCAAGTGTACAAACGATGATGGCCAAGTCTTGAGGACGGTAAAAAATGGGTGTCTACAGTTGCCCCTCTTTCACAGAATTTGAAAGTAATGAAATGATGGGAGTGAATGTCAAAGCCCAGAGACGACCCATTTTTGACAAGGCCAAAGACTTAGACAAGCAAATGAGTAAAACAAAGAATGGTTGCGCCCACAGGTTGCTTATGTATCCCTTTGTAAGGAATCAAACCAGCGTAGTTCTGGGGCAAGATGTAAGTGATATGCACAATGCAGAAACATAACTTATGATCATGCAATGAGGCTGTAACGAAACATCTAGATGCAAGTGTTATGCAAAGAAATGCTATAGCAATCTCATACACGAGAGAAGTAAGTAAATACAAACAGAAGTAAGTAAACGAGCCAAATCACATTTCATGCAGAAAAGATGTAAGCAAATTATGCAATCCTAACTACACATCACGCAGGGAAGGCAAAGAATAACACAAATGCAGACGCACCCGAGGCATCAAACAAGATTCCAACGCGTTGCACACGTGAGAAGAAAGATAGTGTGAACACAGGGACACACCCGAATGTTTCTAAACTAAAGCGTCCTAACGCGTCGCACGCGAGAGGAGAAAAGGCAACAAGAACATCAGGACACACCCAAATGTCTCTAACCAAAAGTGTCCTAACGCGTCGCATGCGGGAGGAGAAAAGGAAACGAGAACATCGGGACGCGCCCAAATGTCTCTAATCAAAAGCGTCCAAATGCGTCGCATGTGAGAGGAGAAAAGGCAACGAGAACATCGGGACACGCCCAAATATCTCTAACCAAAAGCGTTCTAACACATCGCACGCGAGAGGAGAAAAGGCAACAAGAACATCGGGACGCGCCCAAATGTCTTTAACCAAAAGCATCCTAACGCGTCGCACGTGAGAGGAGAAAAGGCAACAAGAACATCGGGACGCGCCCAAATGTCTCTAACCAAAACGAGCAATTCGAAGGACAAGAATGACTTCACCTGGAACTCCTCTGAATGAATCATACATACAACATCGTGCCTGCATAAGAAAGAAACTCAACAAGCATAATATAGCAAGAGCGCATGTTCTATGCACAATAAACAAAAACATGTTCTATGTGAGATGAATTGGAAGCATGTTCTATGCAACAAAGGGGAAATACATGTTCCACGTAAGAATAACGGAAGCATGTTCTATGCAATAGACAGAGAAATGCATATTCTATGCAATAGTATAGGATGCATGTTCTATACAATGATCAATAGCAGAAAATGCATGTTCAATGCGAAATTAATAGCATGCTCAATGCAAAACACCAAATGCATGCTCTATGTGAATGGGAAACTGAAGCGTTCTATGTAAGATCTCATGTGAAAGGCACGTTCCATGTAACGACATAGAGATGCACATTCTATGCAACGACAAAAGCATGCTTAATAAAAATGACTTAATCGCAACTTCCGATTTACCTCTCGGAAGAGTTGCAATATGTTTCAAAAGGATACACCTCGTTCATGTTGACTAGTGATGAGTCATGCACCGAAGACACGGCTTGGAGCTTCCGCAGAGGCAATTTGAGCTTAAAAGTAAACCTTTCTTGCACTTTCTCGAGAACTAAGGGCACAAAACAACAACAAAACACACAAGGAGAGCACTGGAGGACTGTTGGCCACCCTAGAGGGGTGTCGGCCACAAGTCAGCCACAAATGGATGTTGTCGGCCACCAATGGCAATTTGGGGCCATTTTGGTCTTTTCTCCTCGGGCCTTTAAGTAAACACACCCAAACTTCATTTCCTTACACCTCCCTAGCCAAAATTGACTCCTGTTCCTCTCTATACACTTTTTCCCCTAGATCCGTGCTTTATACGCGTTTTCCAACGCCCTATGTGAATTGATTCGCTAAAACCTCTTGATTTCCTTCGTTTTGAACCGTTTTGGAATTTGTTTTTGGTACTCCTTTCTTCATTTCCACCACTTGAGGCTTGTTCCCCTCGAGTTACCCTTGGGTTCTGTGCCTTTTTCTAGGATTTGACTTTTTCTTCTATTTTCTCTCTCCGAGGGTTGACTTTTGGTATTCTCCACTCACTTTGCTCATTTTCGCCCACTTTCTCACCTCCTTTTCAGATGGCAAATGACATTCCCCATGACGGAGGTTCTCCAGGGATGGAGGGAGATCCCGAGCACATACCATTGCCACCCAGGGTTCGACCCTTTGACCCGGAGACGTACCACTCTGAGGTACATGAGCTACCGCCTGGTACAGTATGTCATTTCAGCGGATTTGCACGAGGCGCGCCAGAGGATCTCTTGCTGCGAGAGCCAGAGTCTCATTTATCCTGCGGTGCCTTCGAGGTATGCACTGTCTTCTTCATTTTCCGCAATGTACTTTGCATTTCTTACAAAGCACACACTGTCTTTCATCTATTCATCCCAAACACATTCATGCACTGTATTTCTTATACTGCCTTTCATCTACTCATTCTGATTACAAGGGGACTCTCATTTTACCCAAGGATATGGAACCACATCTGTGAGAGAGTGGTATATGGACCTCCCCATTGGTGTCTGCCAGATCGTCGACGAGGCTGAGTTTGGCTTATTCTGTATGGGGCTGTCGCGTCTCATAGCGAGCAGGTCCCTACTTGGCGCGCTGGTGGAGAGGTGGTGGGACACCACTAACCCTTCATTTCTCTACTACTAGAGACATGACGATGACTTCGTATGATTTTACTATGCTCATCGGCATCGAGGTAGGAGGTCGGCCGATTCTGTATCATACAGATATGGGCGAGTGGGAGGCCGCCTAAATCTACCTGCTGGGGGCACGCCAACCTCATTTCAGTGTGGTATAACTGGTTTGCAGATCAGTTTAGAGGGACATAGCCCGAGACCCTAGAGGAGATCGAGCAGTACGCCCGAGGTTTCCTGATGTTCCTTTTTGGCACCACCTTATTCACCGACAGGGTGAACACTGTCGGGCTATATCTCTTGAGTGCCTTGGTGGACTTGTCTCAGGTCCGACATTATGATTGGGGCGGCGCTGGCCTCGCTACCTTGTACTGCTACATGAGCTCTACATCCCGCAGTAGCGGGAATAGGGTCGGTAGTTACTGGAGAGCATGGGAGGTATGCTTTACTTTTCTGTTTTACATTCTCTACTGTGTTTTCTGCTTTGCACTTTTTGTATATTGCACACACATAGTCTGATTTATACTTTACATTTGCACCTTCTCTATGCTGCACTACACACTCTACTTTCTGTATTTTCTCTGTATTCTGTATTCTCCACATTCTGCATTTTCTAGATATTGCATACATATTCTGCTTTTCGCATTACTTGTGTTTATCTGTTGTATACTCACTGTCACCCTTTCGCCTTTCGCAGCTATGGATGTATGCATATTTTCCGAAACTTGCCCCAGAGCCGGAGGTCGAGATGCCTCATGGTGTGCCATACTCTCATCGGTATGACGGGAGATGCCAGCAGAGGACCCGAGAGACTTTTTTATTTTTCTGCCAATATTTCGATACTGTGACCGCCGCAGAGGTAACTCAGAACTCATAGTTGTTTCTGCTTTTCTTTAACTCTGATTCATATTGCAATATCTAATGGCAACTAACAATCTGTGTGTTCACTGTCTGTAGATCTCATGGCAGCCCTGGGTGACGATGCCAAAGGGCGTCAGATACCAGTTTGCCGGTGCTTGGGGTGCTTCCCGTTACTAGCTCGTACTTGAGGGACTGGTAGGCCGAGCCTGGTTCCTAGGCGAGCGCTTCCTAAGCCAGACCTTGGGTTTGCCATTGCAGATGGTTCCCATGCCACGCCCGCCATCCATGCAAGCCATAAAGAGTCTCTCCTCCCAAGAAGTGAATGACTTCACACGAGGTGTGGAGGCAGACTATTTTCTTGGAGAGGGGGATTATGCGACATACATCCAGTCGCATCTTATGCCTCCTTTGACGGGTATTCATACTCGTGGAGGGAGAACATCATATGCCCCTTCGACGAGCAGAGCTCGAACGCCGAGGGGCAGGGCCAGAGGGGTGCCCCCTGCGAGACAGAGCTTTGGTTGGCCAGAGCTTCTGACCGAGCTAACAGGTTGGTGATACGCTGAAGAGGCTTACAGGATCCCGACTCAGCCTCCAGTGGCTAGTCATAGATACGTGAGCACGCCTGATTCACCTCTGGTATGTACTACAGTTTTCATTTTTCCATTCTTGCTTAGATACTCAGATATTCATTCCTTCCAGACACTGATCATTCCAAATTGCATTTACAGGACCCCGCAGGGTACGTCGAGGGATTGCTTGAGATGTTGGCCTCATTCGAGGGCATTATCTTGAGGAGAGAGGCATTACTCGGCTTCCACGACATCCAGGTGACTTCTTCAGTTTTCTTGCATTTTGGTCATCATATTTCTGCTGATATACTGAAACTGACACTTCGGCCGAACACTTCCCTCCTACACTGTACTGATACATTGCATGTATAGATCACATTTGACACATTGCATTCTCATACTATATTCATACTCTGTATGTACTCATTCTGTACACCATGCTTGCACCTGATACACATGTTGTGGCTGATATATACCAACTGCCTTTTCAGGTCCCACCTTTACCGATAGCAGCAGCGGTAGCTGTAACAGGACCATCAGCACCTCCTCCAGCAGCAGGGAGAGAGAGACAGGTTCCTGCACACGACCGAGGCCGAACTAGGAGCACCCGAGCTGAGAGTGCCCTTTCAGAGCCCATTCTGAGCGAGGATGACACTGAGACTAGCGAGACCGAGAAAATTGTAGATCGGCAGGCTGAGTTATCCGAAAGCGGAGACGATGACGCTGGCTCGAATTTTGCTTGTGGTGATGCTGATGTCGAGGAGGGCTTCGAGGCAGAGGGTGACGACGACTCCGGTTCTAATTCCGATTCAGCATCAGGTTTAGATAGCAGTGCGAACTGAGATAGCTCTGCAGAGTCCGTTTTGCCGAGGAAGAGGACAAAGAGGACCTCTGGAGCTTGAGATAGCTGGCGTTGATTCATATGTTTTGCTTAGTTTCTTTTTGCTAGTAGTGTGGCACATTGTACAGCTTTAGACAATTTTATTTTCTTTAAAAACTTGTACTCTTTGTAAAAAGTAACCATGATCGGAATGAAAATAGTTTTTTGATGAAAAAGTGTTGTCTTTTGTATTATGAGCACCACATTGCACCACATAGCATAAAATGAGATTTGATGGAATTTGAACACTTCACATCGTATTGGCATTTTCTTAATCAGGTAATGAACCAACCAACACTTAACAAACAAAGTAAAACAACTCGATGAACAATGCAACAACTCGATAAGAAAAATAATACAAATATAACTCCATAAGCAAAACGAATAGAACTCTACAAGCAAATTGAATCAACTCGATAAACAAATTGAAACAACATAAAAACGACTCAACAAAACTATTAAAATAAGACAGCATAATGCACCAAGAGCAGAACAAAACACGGGTTCTTAGCACTCTCAACACATAGATGGACCAGAGGACAAACCAGGAGGCCATCGACCACAAACAGAGGTTGTCGACCACCAGTGGTGGCCGGTCGGCTACAAAAGGTGGCCGGTCGGCTACTAGCACTGGTCGGTCGGCCATCAGTGCAAGAGGCCTCCAGATTACTGCCACATGTCTTCTACTTAGTGCCTTATCGTCTACAAAAGTTAGGACTTCATAGTTTCTTCATTCCAGCTCTATTTTTGCCACAAATGGAGCTATTCTTTACCGAAAGACTCTCCAATTGGATTGCAACTTTGGATGGCTCAGAAAAAGTGAATTTCCAGGGTTTCGGGATAAATGCATTATTCCTGCTAAGTCGTACCCCGCTGTGTTTTCTGTTCCTACATGCCGCGGCTAGGTGTTGGAACCCAGTTACGCATGTTTTCAGCTTTGGGGGGCAAGAGATATGCCCTACAATTGAAGAATTCCAAGTTTTGATGGAATCCCGGCGTGACGAGGAAATCTTGCCCCAATCCCGTTTTGGTCACATCCAGGCTTTAGGAAGGATATGTGGGCTTACTTTACACGATGCTCAGTCCCTGGTTGGTCCGAAACGGAGGGCTGGATATCCCCAGTTTGATTCATCTATTCTCTGATGTCGGTGACCGCAACGACCGTCTTCGACAGAGTTTTCGACAGCATGCTCTTTGTTTGTGCATGTTGGCTCATTTCCTGCTCGCCCCTGGTTTTGGAGGGTCTAGCATTCGTTTAATCGAAATAGCCCAAGGCTTGAAAGATGGCAAAAGCTGTATTGGCTTAGCATTGGCTAAGACTTTAATGGGCTTGGATGCCTTCCATCGATGGGAAATGACTAGATTCGCGGGAAGGCCATTACTTTTGCAGGTAGTGTTTACCACCCCATCTCATATATGTTTTTCACATCACTCGGCACTTAGGCTCTGTTTTTCTCACAAAACCCTTTCTCACTTTTTCTCTCCACATACACCTCTCTATTCTTTAATCTCTCTTATTTTTCATCCTTCCCAGATATGGCTCATGGACAAGTTGAAGGTAGTGGACTCTTGCCCTACATACTCAGCACGAGGCTATTTCTTTCGCCAATGCTAGTTGATTTCCCGAATGAGGGGTAGTGGTGCCATTGGATATGTAATGGGTCCGCTGCTGACATTGCTTGGCGTTGCCCCAAGTTTGATTTGTCCGAGATGAGTTATAGCATGTCTCAGCAACCCCACATTCAGCTGATTGGCTTGACACACTGTGTCTTCTACTTTTCGTTCCGGTTCAGGCATTAATTTGGACACGACCAGACTCGCCCAGAAGAGGGGATAGAGTACCTGGCTTCATTTTCAATCCGAAGTTCACAACTGGCTCGATATTCCACTGCTTGGAGGACAAGAGAACTTCTGGCTCCTGCTTCCAATTTCAATTATGCCTTATCTGGCGAATGCATAGCTTGGCTTGAAGATGAGGCGCAAACCGGGCCTACTTTAGCATCTGAAGCTTCCACAAGCTCTGGGAGGGGACGCAAGAACACCTGATTTATCTATGCCCCAAGTTTATTGCTTTGATTTGTACTTTCAAGTTTTCCTTTTGAATGTAATAAAAAGCAACTTTGATTTGTATCGAGAGTTAGAGAACTTTATATTGAAATCAATGAAATTGGAGTTGCGGGTACTGAAAATTTTCTTTTTGGTCCAAAAATGATCTAAGTTGTAAAAAGATTAATTTGAACACAATCAACTTTTATTAAAACTCTTCAAAGCCATTTTCGATAAGGATCACAACTGAACACACATGAAATCTATCCTCGAGATGCACAACCCCGAATCCAGCAACTGGAAAGTTGCCCCTTGTCTGAATAGCACTGTTTTACGCTGCACTATAACCAGCTCTCATAGTGAAGATCACAATCGAACTCTTGGATATAAAAAAGACAAAGGTGACCTAAACAATCTCATGGACAGGAGAGTTGAATCGGAAGTGTTTATGCCTGGACTTCAGAATAAAGTTTCCTACGTATCCCGAAGATAGGAATCAAGCCTTACGTAGTTCGGTTCGGGTTCACTCGGGTATTAACACTCTCCTTTTGCACTCTAACTTTTGCAAAGGCCGCTCTTTCTGGGTTTTCAACCTTGCGAGCTCAGTTTTTCTTATTTCAAATTTTTTGTGCTCTAACTTTTACCTAGGTCGCCCTTTTGGGTTTTCGGCCTAGCGAGCCTCTCAGGGGTAATATTTCTTCAACTTGTCCATGTTGATTGGTTGGGAGAATTCTAGACCGTCCAGGTCCATAAGGATAATGGCTCCACCTGACCAGATTAACTTGATGATATAAGGGCCTGTCCAATTGGGTCTGAACTTGCCCCTAGGGTCATGGATGGGAGCTCGGTTGTCTTTCAGCACCAAATCCCCTTCTTTCAGATTTTGAGACTTAACTTTCTTATTAAAAGCCCTGGCAATCCTATGTTGATAACCTTGAACATGGTATAGTGCTTTCAGCCTCCTTTCGTCGAGCAGCATCAGTTTCTCAAACATGTTCTGTTGCCAATCTACTTCTGTTATCTGGCACTCAGCCATAACTCGCAGCGACGGAACCTCAACTTCAATTGGTAGAACAACTTCCATCCCATAAACAGAGAATACGGAGTTTCCCCCGTAGATGTTCGAATTGAAGTCCTATAGCCCCAGAGAGCAAATGGCAATTTGTCTGGACAGTCCCTGTAAGTCTCAACCATTTTCTGCAAAATGTGTTTGATGTTCTTGTTGGTGGCCTCAACTGCTCCGTTGGTTTGCGACCGATATGTGAATGACTTATGAAAAGCCATGTTGTATTTTTCCAACAAGTCGATCACTTCTTTCTTGAAATGGGAGCCATTGTTCAAAATGATCTCATTCGAGACCATAACAACAAATAATATTATTCCTGATGAACTTGGCTACGTGCGACGCTTTCAACACTGTATAAGATTGGACCTCGACCCACTTTGTAAAGTAATCTATTTCCACCAAGATATTCTCATGCCCATTCGAGCCTTTCGGTGTAACTGCCCCAATAACATCAATTTCCCAAACTGAAAATGGCCACGGTGAAGTCATGTTGTATAGCTTCGATGGCGGGATATTCATGTGATTTGCGTGAATTTGGCATTTGTGGCATCGCCGGACAAAACCAATACAATCCTCTTCCATGGTTGACCAGTAATAACCCTGCCTGAGGATCTTCCAGGCTAGCATTACTCCGCTTATGTGTGATCCGCACTCCCCTCCGTGGATGGCCTCCATTAGGCGCTTCGACTCTTCTACATCAACACACAGCTTGTGCATTCCCAGATAGCCCTGTTTGTACAACTTACCCCTGCAGATGATAAACTGAGTAGCCATTCGCCGTATTGCTCTCTAATCTTTGGCATTTGCTCCTAGTGGATAAGTCTCATTTTCCAAGAAGTTCCAGATATCATGATACCAGGGGTTCTGATCTTGTACTTCATCTATTGCGGAAATCAACTCGTAGGCTGGCGCATACCTCTGTTCAATAATGATTGGACGCATCTGGACTCCCAAAGGGATGTCTATTATGGAAGATAGAGTTGATAAAGCGTCAGCGAACTTGTTGTTCTCTCTTAACAGATGTGTGAATGTTAGCTTCTCAAACCTAAGAATCAGAACATCCGGGGTTTGGTGATAGATTTTCATAATTTCTTTCTTAACCTTCCAGTCTCCTTTTGCTTGAGACACAACCAGGTTCGAATCCCCAATGACGTCCAACCGTTTTGTCCCTAGTTCTAGGACGGCTTCCAAGCCAGCGTTACATGCTTCGTTTTCTACCTCGTTGTTAGATACCTTGAACTGGAGTTTGAAGGCTAAAGGTATATGGGAATTGTCGGGTGCTATCAGCAATACCCCTATCCCATAACCATACTGATTAGATGCTCCGTCAAAGTACATGGTCCAAATCTCTTCCTCGACCTACAAAATAGCCTTATCTAGAGATAAATACTCTACTGCTTCGCTACCTTCCACTGGGTGATCTGCCAGGAACTCAGCTACCGCTCTCCCCTTGACAAACTTGCGAGTCATATATTTCAAATCAAATTCGGAGAGAAGAAGCAACCAACAAGCTAGCCTACCCGTAAGTGCTGGTTTCTCGAAGAGATATTTGATGGGATCTAATCTCAAAACCAGAATTACGGAGTGAGCTAACAGGTAGTGGCCTCAATTTCCTGGTATCCCATACCAATGCTAAGCAAGCCTTCTCCAGTGGGGTGTAGCGGGTATCATATTCCAGCATCTTCTTGCTTAGGTAATAGATGGTTTTCTCTACTCTATCCTCAAATTCCTGCGTAAGCATGTAGCCTATCGTCGTGTCGATTACTAACAGATACAAAATCGATGGCTTCCCTGGCTCTGGCGATGACAACACGGGCTGATTTTGGAGGTACTGCTTGATCTGCTCAAAAGTAAACTAACATCGGTCATCCCATTTGAATTTCTTTCCTTTTTTTAGGAGACCAAATAGTGGTTCACAAGTCAAGGTTAATTTTGCAATAAACTATCTTATGAATTGTACTTTACCTAGAAAGCCTATCACCTCATTTTCAGTCCTTGGTGGTGGCATTTCTAGGATGGCCTTGATTTTGGAAGGATCAACCTCAATGTCCCTCTGTGTGATCAAGAAACCCAGCATTTTCCCTGCTGTGACACCAAAAGTTCATTTCTATGGATTCAGCCTCAACCGATATTCCCTGATCTGTTGGAAGAATTTCTTCAAGGCGGTGTAGTGGCCCTCTCTTTCTTTGGACTTGACAATCGTGTCGTCCACGTACACCTCAACCTCTTTGTGGATCATATCATGCAAGATAATGGTTGTAGCCTGTTGATAAGCAGCCCCAGCATTTTTTAGACCGAATGCATAACCCTGTAACAATAAGTTCCCCATGGCGTGGTGAAGGGAATCTTCTCCCTATCCTCGGGTGCCATCAAGATCTGGTTATACCTGGAAAACCCATCCATAAAAGAGAGCAATGCATGGCCCGCGATGAAGTCCACCAATTCATCGATGTGCGGTAGAGGAAAGTCGTCCTTAGGACTAGCTTTGTTCAAATCTCTGAAATCCACATGCACCCGAATTCTGTCATCTTTCGTCGGCACCAGAACAATGTTGGCCAACCAAGTAGGATACTTAGATACTAGCAAAAACCCTACATCTATTTGCTTGGTGACCTCTTCCTTGATCTTCAAAGCCCAATCTGAGCGTATTCTTCGAAGCTTCTGCTTAACGGATCGAGCCTTGGGGTCAAGAAGGATCCAATGCTGTACAATCTCAGGATCGATTCCAGGCATGTCTTCGTAGGACCACGCGAAAACATCTTTGAAATTTTTTAATAAAGCGACTAAGCGCTCGCGTTCCTCCGAAGACAACGTGGACCCGATCTGGACCAGATGCAGATCCTTCTCAGTACCCACATTAATTGAAATGATTTCATCAACAAGGGGTTTTACAAACCTCTCCTCCTCTCGATCAATCAAATGTTTCAAAACCAAAGGAATTCCTTTCTCGTCGTTTTTATCAAAATTTTGAAAGTCATGATCAATGCAGTATACAAGTGGCACAGAGAAGTACTTGGAAACTGCAGTGGCATCATTCTCATTCAAGGCCTCCAGCTCATCCAATTCCTCGGTTACAATCGACTCAAAAGAAAAGGAAAAGACAACCTAGACAAAACAACGACATCTGGGTTATCAACCCCAGGAATACCGAACTCTGACTCAGAAGAACTAGAATCCGATTCCGACTCTACAGACTCTGTGGAATCAGTTTTTGACTCACTACCTGTGTGGACGCGCCCTCGGGCTTTATTCCACCACAATTCGGACTCCCTTTTGTGTCACGGTTCTTAGTCTGAACCAAAGAGTCCAAATCCGGCAAATCGTTTTGAGAAAACAGATTTTTAGAAAGAAGTGCCAAGCATGGACTGCTTTGCCAGATACAGAGTCGCCACCTAAATATTTTTTATGGGGGAATTTAGGAAACCCTGACTTGTTTGCCTAAGGCCACGTGTCCGTCATCACCAAAGTTGCCTCGGCTCGGGAACTTGGGTACGATTGGGGAAGGTCAGCTATGAGCACCCCCGCTCGCCCGATCTGAAGATCGGCCTTTACTAACCATGATATCTTGTTTTGAAAACATTAGGCGTTCTTATTCCAGTTATTAGCCTAGATTTACTATGTGATGCGCGCAGCATACAAGTATAGACTGAATCGCCTGAATTGGAATAAAAACATTTCATGTTTGTTTTTCAAAGCAGTTTGTTACTCGTAAGTAGGCTAAAAAATGCAAGTTTTGCCACCTTCAGGTGGGCTTAGAAAAGATGGTTTTGCCACTATCTAGTGGGCTTAAAACTCACAGTCAATGCATTGTTCCAATTCAGATAATCCAACCTTCACACACAGGCATTCAGGAAGATATATCATATAAGCACATAGCCTCATAGTAAAGCATGAAATCATGGCAACACTCACACGCATGCAAGGATGCTAAAGCATAAAAGCTTACCGAGTACTCCGAGCCAAAACAAGAAACTAGTTAGTAATCATGCATGATCCTAGTTCATGTTAGAATGGCTAATGCAACACATACAAAATGCAACTAGAAATAGGCTCGGCTATTCTAAGAATGATATGTTATAGCTAACATGTATTCAATTTAGAATTGAAATACAAATGCAGTTAGTATGATGCGCTGAGCCCAGTGCATGCAAAGCAGATGAATGAATGCAAACATGCGAACATAAGTATGCTAATTTAAACATGCCCTAATCTAACCATTATAAGCTAGTAAATAAAAGGGAGAAAGACGTGGGGTTAGAAGACATACACACACTCACGCACACTTATTACACAATTGCCCTCGCTCGGAGGGTCTGAATAAATAATACAGATTTAACTAATTAACTAGCCGACTAACTAATTAATTAATTACAAAACTTTTAATTAATCAACAAATTAATTACAGAAACAGTCTAAATATGAAACTAAAGAGACCACCACAGCTCTGCCTCGGAATGCGTGGATGATGCATGCTTGACTCGCCTTGCTCGGAAGCAGCCCTGCCTTGGAATGCGTGGATGATGCATTCTTGACTTGCCTTGCTCGGAACCCGGTACCATGCCACTGTTGCCTCTGTTTACACTGCCTTGCTCCTCTGAAAATTATGAAAGTTTCCAGAACTGCTTTGAGCTTCCTTTTGAGTGCTGTGGAGTGCCACCGGCCAGGACAAAAGGCCACCGGCCATGGGAATGGGATTATCGGCCAAAGCTTGTGTCATCGGCTGGACACTGATGGCTGGTCAGCACTAGAGATGGCCGGCCGGCTATTTCTTTCTACAGAATCCTGCAGTTGACAGCAGCAGAGGGCAAGCAGTGTATGGCATGAAATTTTCAAGCAAATGTGAGCATGGCCATACTCCCTATCATGCAATGGACTCAAGGGAGAGTGGCTCTTGACCCTCGGGCCATCAATTATGCGCTTTGATGCATGATGGCCTAAGAGGCCAAGTTTGCCATTCAATGTAAATGCATGCGACAAAACACATGAATGCCAACAACCTATCCTGTTGAGATCAAGGGGATCGGCGACTGAGGAGTGAGGCGCGTTACATCACTTCAAGTATGAACGCATCCCATTCCTCAGATTTAGTTTGACACCCCAAACCAAACCTAATGCAATGCATGTATGTCATATATAATGCAAAATGATGCAACTTAATGCAATGCAATATGAGCATGCTAGCCTAATACAATGCAATACTACCAAGACATGCAAGCTAATCTAATGTCACATTAGTATGCCAAGTATGCAACAAGGTCGTGTGATGTCATTAGCTAAACAATAAGCAAAATGCAAACAAGATATAATGCAAGCCTGCAACTAATGTAATGCAACATACATCATGCCAAGTATGCAATTATGCACAAGGGTGGTCTTAAACTGAAATGGGAGGCCTCAGCCATGCCCCAAAACAGTGGCCAAAAGGGGTGCAAAAGAG
>NW_021026182.1:3945744-3987632 GCF_004153795.1 Camellia sinensis | reverse complement strand
ATTTCATGTTTGTTTTGAAAATGGTTTTACTCGTAAGTAGGCTAAAAAATGCAGGTTTTGCCACCTTCAGGTGGGCTTAGAAAAGATGGTTTTGCCACTATCTAGTGGGCTTAAAACTCACAGTCAATGCATTATTCCAATTCAGATAATCCAACCTTCACACACAGGCATTCAGGAAGATATATCATATAAGCACATAGCCTCATAGTAAAGCATGATATCATGGCAACACTCACACGCATGCAAGGATGCTAAAGCATAAAAGCTTACCGAGTACTCCGAGCCAAAACAAGAAACTTGTTAGTAATCATGCATGATCCTAGTTCATGTTAGAATGGCTAATGCAACACATACAAAATGCAACTAGAAATAGGCTCGGCTATTCTAAGAATGATATGTTATAGCTAACATGTATTCAATTTAGAATTGAAATAAAAATGCAGTTAGTATGATGCGCTGAGCCCGGTGCATGCAAAGCAGATGAATGAATGCAAACATGCGAACATAAGTATGCTAATTTAAACATGCCCTAATCTAACCATTATAAGCTAGTAAATAAAAGGGAGAAAGACGTGGGGTTAGAAGACATACACACACTCACGCACACTTATTACACAATTGCCCTCGCTCGGAGGGTCTGAATAAATAATATAGATTTAACTAATTAACTAGCCGACTAACTAATTAATTAATTACAAAACTTTTAATTAATCAACAAATTAATTACAGAAACAGTCTAAATATGAAACTAAAGAGACCACCACAGCTCTGCCTCGGAATGCGTGGATGATGCATGCTTGACTCGCCTTGCTCGGAAACCCGGTACCATGCTACTGTTGCCTCTGTTTACACTACCTTGCTCCTCTGAAAATTATGAAAGTTTCCAGAACTGCTTTGAGCTTCCTTTTGAGTGCTGTGGAGTGCCACCGGCCAGGACAAAAGGCCACCAGCCATGGGAATGGGATTATCGGCCAAAGCTTGTGTCATCGGCTGGACACTGATGGCTGGTCAGCACTAGAGATGGCCGGCCGGCTATTTCTTTCTATAGAATCCTGCAGTTGACAGCAACAGAGGGCAAGCAGTGTATGGCATGAAATTTTCAAGCAAATGTGAGCATGGCCATACTCCCTATCATGCAATGGACTCAAGGGAGAGTGACTCTTGACCCTCGGGCCATCAATTATGCGCTTTGATGCATGATGGCCTAAGAGGCCAAGTTTGCCATTCAATGTAAATGCATGCGACAAAACACATGAATGCCAACAACCTATCCTGTTGAGGCCAAGGGGATCGGCGACTGAGGAGTGAGGCGCGTTACATCACTTCAAGTATGAACGCATCCCATTCCTCAGATTTAGTTTGACACCCCAAACCAAACCTAATGCAATGCATGTATGTCATATATAATGCAAAATGATGCAACTTAATGCAATGCAATATGAGCATGCTAGCCTAATACCGTGCAATACTACCAAGACACGCAAGCTAATCTAATGTCACATTAGTATGCCAAGTATGCAACAAGGTCGTGTGATGCCATTAGCTAAACAATAAGCAAAATGCAAACAAGATATAATGCAAGCCTGCAACTAATGTAATGCAACATACATCATGCCAAGTATGCAATTATGCACAAGGGTGGTCTTAAACTAAAATGGGAGGCCTCAGCCATGCCCCAAAACAGTGGCCAAAATGATGCAACAAGAGCACAAATCACATATGCAAGCATGCATGCCCCGAGGCCCATCACCTAAGGCATGAAGGAGGCAACTCTAAGCATCCATAAAAGAGACAAACATGGGCATTAGACCAACAAAAATCAGAGCTATGGTATGTTAGAATAAGCCCCAAAACCCACATAAATGGCATCCCAAATGACTTAAACAAAGAGACATACACTAAAGCCCAAACATGGAGCATAAGACCACAACTCTTCAAGGCATTAAAAGGGTAACAAATGCAAGCATGTAGGCATAAAACATGAACTGAAATGGTATGACGAATGATTTCAAATCACTGAAATAGACCAAATGAGGCATGTTAATGACTCACATACCCGAAGCCAACAAGCTAGAATACAAAGAGGCTATATAAAGCATGGAAAGCATGGCTCCAAAGACATAAGACAGACCTTAAGCATGTTAAAACATGACCAAAAGCTTCACAAAGCTAAGCCAAAATATGCAAGCATGATGGTCTAATAGCAAGATGCATTTCTAGGCAAAATGGAAGAATACAAGGCAAGTATATTATGCATGCAGGGGGTCAACAAACCAACATGGGACAGAGGTAATACATGCCAAATGAACACCAAATAACCTCTGAAATAAAGTCAAACAAGGCTAGGCATGCATGCTACCATATTAAGCCAAAAACACAAGCAAAAGAGAGACAAAGGGAGAGGGGTGTCCCTTCCCTATGAAAGACCTTAAAACCTCTTCTTCACCACTAAAAATCCACTGGATTTCAGTGGTGAGAAGGCCAATGCACAAAAGATTCCAAAGCTCAACAAAGAAGGCACAAAAAGGGCCAAACAAGGCCCAAGAGGGGGATGTTGACGCCCAACACCAAAAATACCCTTAATGAAACATCTTAATCATGCAAATACAAGACTTTTTTCAATTATACACAAATCTTAAATCAGCTTGCAACTATGGCTAAGATATGGATCAAAATAAAGCCTTAAAATGGAGATGAAGAATACAAGGGGGTAGATGACCTCTAATAGAAAAATGTCCTTAAACAAAATTTAAGAGGAGCTCAAAATAAGACCTTTTCCAGTTTATGACAAAGCTTGAAAATGCTTTCAAGTATGGCTAAGCTATGAAGTAAGATAAGCCTTAAAAAGGGAGATGAGTGTGTTACCCTTGTAGCCAAGAACTCTAGCAACCTTTTGTCCCAAAAACCAGTCCCTTAGCCTCTAAAAACAAGCTCCAAGATGCTTGGATGGATGATGGAGAGGTTAGGTTATGAGGTGTAGGGTAATGGAGCCAAGAACCTTACACTTTGAAGCTAGAAGGAAGAGATACAAAGGGAGAGAGTGTGTGTATGCCTCTGGAATTTCAGAACCATGGAAAAGGAGAGGGGAGCCTTCCTTTATAGAGCCAAGGGACTAAAGCTTCTCTTAGAAGCTTCAAACCAAGAGCAAAGATCCTCCATACACGTGTATGGAGGATCCAGTCTGTGCCCTCTAGCTGGCACAGCTGGCATCCATTCAATCTGTAGAATACACCGGAAGGTCGTCGACCAGCAAAAATGGTCAGCGATCCCGGTATTCTATGTTGTTGTTTAACTGTAATCCGGACTCGGTTCTATAGATTCGTTGTTGTCTTATCCTCATTTCTATCCCTTACTCTTTGTGTTAGAGTTTTGGGTTGTGTTGGGCAAGTTGGGGAATAAGTTGGTTGTGTTTTAAAGCTTAGAATTTTTGCCCAGGCTTTGGTCTCTCCGCTCGAGTGGCGATTTGATGCTCGAGCGGGCTTTTGTTGTTGCCTCTCCGCTCGAGCGGCAGTTTGGACGCTTGAGCGTGAATTCCCTTCTCTCAGCATTTTGGACGTCTGCAGAAAATTCTGGGAGAGTGCATCCGACGCTCGAGCGGATCTTTGGACACTCGAGCGTGAACCTGTGTCTGACGCTCAAGCGGGGTGTTGTATGCTCGAGCGGACCTGTTTTTATATCAGTCCGTGAAATCACTTTTTTGATCACTTTTTGATTTCCTTTCTCTCTCTTACTTTTTCAAAACCTCCATTGAAGAGCACCTCACTCTAAAACCCTAACTTCTCTCTTAGGTTTGATCTAGTAGGAGTTGTTTTCTCACCTTGGGCCTTTAC
Source organism: Camellia sinensis (assembly GCF_004153795.1). Lineage (NCBI taxonomy): Eukaryota > Viridiplantae > Streptophyta > Magnoliopsida > Ericales > Theaceae > Camellia > Camellia sinensis. The sequence goes on along the minus strand of NW_021026182.1, from coordinate 3,983,802 downwards.
AAAAGTTGTGTTGATCGTAGAGGGCTATCTTTTAATCTGAAAATTTCGGGATTTGGAGCATTTCCGTTTCTTCATCTCCTTCGTTGAGCCCCATCATTCGAGGTAGGGATATCCTACTCCTCTTTATGAGCTTTGTCTTTGAATTTTAGCATTTTGATATGTCGGGGGTTGTTGGGTAATTTTGAGAAAGTTTGGGCCTTTGTGTAATTTTACAAAAGTCGGGGTGTTAAATATATAAACCTATATGCATGTTAGGCATAGAGAAATGAGATTAATGTTGGGACATTGATGGAAATGGAACCTTAGGGTTGTTTTGTGAACTATGGTGATTTGCCCTAATTGGATTAATTAATTAATGCATACGATTAATTGAAGAAAATGAGGAATTGAATTGAGAATGTTAAAATTGGGAATGTATGTGACTAAAGAGTGTAGATGAATCTTTTATTGCTCATCTAGTTGAAATGTTGAAATATTATCCATTTGTGCATTTATTTCCTGTTTAGAAATAATTGCTTTGGGCTACCGGTGGAGGGTAGTGTTGATTGTTGTAGACAATGCATGATGATTAGGCAAACTAAAACTAATCAATCGGATGTGTCATAGAGTATGACGGTTGATAGAATACAACTGACTGCGCTGAGAATATAAGGCATCATACCCTTCCAGCTAGCGCCTGGTAAACTGGCATGTTGTTGTGAGAGGTGTATCTTTGGCTTACTACGCACATAGCTATTAGAGCAAAGTTCTGTTGTTGATGTTCCAGTGTGTCTGGGAATATCATGGATTGTGTTGATTACGGTTTTGGGGGGCCGAGTTGCCTCATTGGTTTGTCTTATGCATGTTGGTGAGTTGTTATCTCCCCTTTTATAACAATGCATGTATAGATTTGATTGTATCAGGAAGAAGCCGAAATGTCATTTTTTTGTCTTTTGGAAAGTATGAAGGAGAATGGATGTTTTAAAGAGATATATATATATATTTTGAAAAGGTATGTCTGTGTATGTTTGGAAAATGGAAGAGAGTAGTGGACTTAGTGAATTTATTTCCTAAGGTATTGTTAACGTTATGAAAGATTGGGAACGGGGATTAATGAGAAGAAAAGAAAGTTGAATCGCCTATGGCGTTGATTGAAATGGTTGTTTTCAAGAAAAGTTCATACATATATGTATATTTTGTGTAAACTGTCACATTACTATTCTAGTATGAGATTGAGCATTCATGATCATAGCTATCTGTAAGTTATTATTGTTGAGAGCCATGTTGAGATTCCTACTGGACTATATGTTCATCCCACGTTGTTGAATCTTTTTTAGGTGTTTAGCAGGATGTGCTACAAGATTTGGATCTTCTTATTTGTTGGCCACAGGGCCTCTTTGTTGTAGGCGGAATGCCATATATGAAAAAAGGGTTGTACCCTTCATTTGATTATTTAATGTTGTAAGCCTGAGGGCAACTTATTCAGAATACTCATGTTGTATTTAATTAGCATTCGAAAGAGAGAGTTGCTGTTCACTCCTTTTAGTTGAACATTTGAGTTATTTCCGCATGTTATCTCTGAAATTGAATTAAGTTAATGAACTTGGTAATTACTTCGAGTAATAAAAAGTGGGGCGTGACAGGTCGGCTACTATAAATGGTCGGCCTGCTACTTATTTGGTCGGCCGGCACATTGTTCTGGTCGGTCGGCACATTGTTTGGTCAGTCGGTAGGAAAAATCTACTCTGCAGGTCCAACTTCAAACGGGCATAACTCCTTCATATGAATTCCTTTTCAGGTCATTCTTGTGTTCAAATTGAAGCCCCGGAAGTAATATTTCCAATGGAACCAGCCTTGCATCAAAATTCCAACTGTGAAAAAAGTTATGCTTGTTTTGGTGAAGGTTGCTCAATTTCAGTCCAACCGGGATGATGCCCAACTTCAACCAATCATATTTCCCCCATCCGGACTAGGACTGAGGAGATTCTTGAGTGAAAAATGAAGCCTCGAAAGTCTTATTTTCAACGATGGTGGCCTCATAGCTTAAATCCAAGTGCACAGACAGATAAACCTGATTTGGCAAGGACCGCTAGACTCTCCCTTAGCGATTCATACCTAACTTCTTCCTCAGCTAGGTTTCTTCTCTCTTCTCATCTTTTCTTCAACTCTAAACCCCTAAACAAGGTGTTGTGAAAGATTTTTCAAAGATTTTATCTCTCTTTCATTCATTTCCACTTTGTCCTTGCTCGATTTATCGAAAAGCGCATCATTTGACAAAATGTGAGCCTCGGAACATTGTAGAAACTTTATTTCAAAAATGTTTTGAAAGAGAAGGTTTTAAGATCTAAAAACCATCCAAAATAGCTTTGGTCCAAAATGGGGTGTGAAGTTGAGATTTGTCTCTCTCCTTGCCGAAAAAACTGAGTCTTTACCCTGCATACCTTTCTCTACCAAGTAAACCATCAGTGGTGCCCAAGTCTTAAGGGCGGTCAAAAATGGGGTGTCTACAACCTGATTCAGGACTGTTGGACAAAAAGCCCTCCTCTAGCAGCCAAGTGAGAGAGGGTGCATTAGATGCATCCAGAATACCACCGGAAGGGTCCACACCTAATCGGCCTTCGATCATGGAAACGGTGAAGTCAACCCCCAAGCTCTCTAGTTTGATCTGAGGATCCGAAAGGAGACACGCCAGTGCTGCTCCTATCTCAAGTTCACTGCTATTGGACTCATCCTCTATAATCTGTTCTACTTCAGCAGGCAAGTCAGCCTATTCCTCTGTGGCTTCATCCTCTTGCAGTTGTAGGTCAAAGAAAATCTCAAAGCTGAGTAGACGCCGCTTCTCAGAGTTCAACCATGGCTCAGGAAAATCGCAAAATGGGAAGTCTTCCCTCTCCCGAACAAAGCGGTCGTTCAGAGTTCCCTGAATTGGTCTATGTACAAGCTCATAATGCTTCCCACTTTGCTTTATTTTGGCTCTTCTTTCCATTTCTTTTCCTTTTCTCACCCAATCCTCTTTGGTAGGCGTATAGCCCAAGCCAAAGGTACGAGGGTTATGTGGCACTTCGTCCAGTGCAATAACGCCCTTCCGGCCGCTGTTTCCTAATCCCATCCCGGGTATATGTTGTAGTTTGTTCATGAGGTAGACTGATTGAGCACTGACGTATAATCCCTCATCAATAGCCAAGATATCTTGCACCAACTGGGTCTCAGCCAAGGTAAATCCAGACAGGAAAACATCCTCGTCGCCCTATACGATTTCCAGGACTGGTGTAGTGACCTCTGGCGGAGGTTGTATGGAAGAATTCCCAAAAACAATAGCTACCCCCTTTCCAAGAGGGTACTTCAGCATCTAATGCAAGGTGGAAGAAACGACTTTTACTTGGTGCAGCCACAGCTGTCCAAGGAGTAAATCAAAAGTGGCCGGAACATCCAGGACATGAAACTCAATATCCTGTTGCGCCGGACCCACTTGTGTTCTGATCTGAACTGTCTCCATCACCTCCCGACTTGTGTTGTCGTAATCCCGAATCACCTGGGTCGTTGGTACAAAATCCGCTAGCTTCAACCCAATGGCACAGGCCGTGCGAGACGGACAAACATTAATTGCAGACCTAGTGTCCACCAGTACAACTGGCACCCACTTTTCTCTACACTCAACTGAAATGTATAAGGGTTTGTTATGCGCATAGCCCTCAGGCGGCAATTCCTTATCTGAGAAGGTCAAAGTAGGCGAAGCACCCCTCGGGAAGACAAGTCCCACTAGTTGCTTAGGAGTTGTGTTGATAGACAACTTGGCCTTATCCATTGCTGATAGGACGGCTTGCCTATCTACCCGCGAGGCCATGAGTAACCCCCAGATGGATATGTCTGCTTGGAACTTTTTTAGCTGCTTTAGTACAACTTCTTCCTCTAACTGTTTATCTTTCTATTTTCTATCTCCTTGTCCTTTCCGGACGCTTCTAGTTAGTCTAGGTGTGGAGGCTTGAAGCACCGCCCGCTCCTGGTCATGTGATCTACTTCCTCATAATACCAAGTATCGCCAGGCAGATTCTGACCCCAATCTTCATTGGTATGGGCAAGATGCAGGCCATCATCTTCTCACCATATTCCTTCGGCAATTGACAGGTAATTATCCTGTTCCGTTGTAAGTATTTCCACATCCACATCATAGTCATTCCCTGCAGGGCCTTTAGCTTTTCCAGCTTTTTGACTATTCTCAGCTCTTTCCTGTTCAAACTGCTTCAGTGCAGCCTCTTGCTCTGTATCAGCTGTACTAACACTACTCAATTCCTGAGCAAAATTTTTAGTACCGGTGCGCTTTGGCTACTTTCCCTTGTTATCGACCGTTTCGGCCCTTGTAGCAGTTCTTGCTTCCGGCTGTTCCAGTTTTGGTTGAAATCCCTGATCCACATCAGGCTCGTCACTGAGCCACCCCGAATTATCTGCTGACCTATTCAGATCAAACCAGTTAATTTGCACATCCCCTAAATCCTGCTTATTGAAGAACTATAGATTGTTGATGTCCTCTTCGAGGTCGGCTAAGTCATTCAATCCCTTGCTTGGGTCATCCTCTCGGACTACACTAACCTTCATTCCTGTCGGCAACTCTAGCTCTGGTTTGGCCTGATTGGTTGGCACAATATAGCGGCACGGGTTGTATTCCTCCTCTAATAAGCCCACGGAGCCCTCAGGCACTAAACTGACATTTCCATCTTCCACCAAGGCTATCTTGCCTTCATCTACCACAGTCACCACCATAGGCTTGGGTTGGGATGTGGACGCATTCATCATGCACAAATTTGTACTTTCTGGGATGAACAACATCGGCTTAGGTAGGTGGGAGGGGGTGATGTATACACTGGGGTCGTAAGGGACGACCAGTGTTTGGATGAGGTTTATTTGCCAAGGTAGAGGGGTTTGGTTATATGGTGGGAGAGGATTTGTAGTGACATTGGGCTTCTCGGGAGGTACTATTACTTTATTGTCAATGAGATCCTGAATGTCATGATGAAGTCTAAAGCACTGGTCGGTATCATGACCATGCTGCTGGTGGAAAGCACAATACTTGGCCAGGTTGTGTTTAGGAGGGAGAGGATCGGGCAATGGGCGTTGTTTTAACGGTTTCAAATGCCTTTTTTTGATCAGGACCCTCAGAGTCGCAGATACAGACATGTAAAGTGGGGTGAAAATCCTCTGGCCTCGGGCCTGATGGCTGGAAGTTTGGGGGGTTGTATTGGCTGTACTGGCAAAGGGGTTGGCAGTTTTCGGTGTGGTGGTGTCCATACCCACATCAGAAGGCCTTGCAACTACACTACTACTTGTAGTCGCATTGGAATTGCGTGTGAAAGCCCTCTTAGGCTGCTCTTTCTCGTGGTCTATCAAACCCTGCTTTATTGCATCCTTTAGTTGCATCCCTATTTTATGGAGGTTGGCAAATGTAGATAGAGGTAAGACTATCATCTTCTGTAACAGTCTTGGTTGCATATTACGAACCACCATTCGGATCTAGTCCTTTTCAGCAGGTCGGATGGTCATCATAGAGGCCTTGGCCCTCTACTGGGTTACAAAATCTAAGAAGCCCTCCTTCGGTTCCTGGTGAGTTGCTTCGAGATCACGAGTTGTGACATCGATCTGTGTGTTGTAGGAGTATTGAGCAATAAAGGCCTCAGCCATCTCTTTCCAGTTCCTCTTCACAGGGTCTTCAAGTTTGGCGTACCAAATGGCCACGATACTCGACAGGGTTCGGTTGAAGAGGGATAACTTCTGTAGTTTAGATAGGCCCATCGGCCGCAGAATGTCAGAAAATAACTGCAAGTGAACCATGGGATCACCCGAGCTATCAAAGTGGTCTATATGCGGCATTTTAAACCTATCTGGCAATGTCACCGTCGTATCAATATAGCCATCCTCAATATCCGGGATCGAATTCACACCCTGAGCTCGTTTAAAGAGCTTCTCAAGCTTGCTTACTTTCAGTGCAGTGGGGTTGACCTCAAACTCAAATGGCGCCTCTGTTGGGTAAACCGGTGCTTTAGAAGTCTGGGGTGGAACTGGTTCTGCTGGAATGTTCGCATTTTCCTGAACATTAGTTGTAATCTCGAGTATCGAAACCCTGACTGGGGGTGGATGCGAAGTAGAAGTTGCTGCTTGTTGTGGTTGTTATTGTTGTTGAAGCCTACTGATCAACTCAGCCTGCTGGGCTGCAATCTCCACTTGGCGGGCGGTGACTTCCGCTTGGCGGGCAGCATCCAGCTACATATACTCAATAGTATGTTGAAGTTGGAGGAGCATTTCTTTAATGTTGACTAAGGGGTGCTGATCTATCGGAACTGGCGTGTACTCTCTTTCCGAAGTAGAAATAGATAACTGGGCCCGACTGAGCACAGGCGAAGTAGACAGTGACTGTTAAGTTGGTGACTGATGAACCAGTGAGTTATGCCTGACTCTCATCTGTCTTGTAACCAAGGGTAGTGAAGCAAACACTAGTTGTCCTCTTACAAGATCCCCAGGTCAGTAAAGTCGCCTTATTCAAGTCTAGAGTGCTTGGGAGGTAACGGCCTCATCTGAAGCAATCATGTAAAACTACCTTGCAAAAGAAACAAAAATCAGAAACTGCATAACACTTCGGCTCAGACAAAATCAACACACAGTTGCAATCATAAGCTGGACAACTATACTCAAACACTGATTTCTGTCCCAAAACTGATACCCTCAAACTGATACCCAGACTTGCAGCTGATACATACATTCCTGCAGAGTTTCACTCTAAAAGCACATATCAAGCAAGTGAGAGCCAAAACACCCCTATGATGGGGTAGGGTTACCCTGTCCTAATTTCGTCAAGACCTAGGGATTCACTACACAAACAAGCGGTTTCATACAATTCCTGCATTCGGGTGAGCAACCTGTCCTAGTTTGGAACAGTCTCTATTGCTTCTGATATGTGACTAAGTCGATTGGTCAAAAAGGGTACCTCGGCAAGACCACCTAATATACCTCTCGCTCCTAACTCTGAGAAGTGAAAGGAGGATCAAACGGTAGTCTTGATCCAAGATTTGTGTTCCTATCATAGCAGAGCCCGCAATCGGTTAGCCTTATGGCAAGCTTTTCCAAGCAAGCCTCCTGCAAACCGTTCAAGAATAGCAGATGGCAAACACTGTGACTTAAGCGCATCGATGCAAATACAATGCAAAGAAACACATAAGCATAAATAAAACAACATATCATGAGTTCGAGTCAAGTTCTCTAAATCCCGAACATAGTCGCCAGAAACTATAGACTCGCCTTTTTTCGTGACCCCACCTTTCGAAAAGGGTTTGAAAAGAAAGGCCTCACAGTTTGGACTCTCGCAGTTCTGAATCTAGTCTTACAAGTGCAATGTGAAACTGATAATCACCAAAGAGTCCAATTCGGCAAATCTTTTTTGGAAAATTGATTTTAAATCAAAGAATGCCAAAATTGAACTACTTTGCCAGATACAGAGTCGCCACTTGAATATTTTATTTTTTGAAAAAATTTAGGAAATCCTGACTCATGCCAAAAGCCACGTGTCCGTCATCACCAAAGTTGCCTCAGCTCGGGAACTTGGGTACGAAGGGGGAAGGTCATGAAATGAGCACCCCTGCTCGCCCGATTAAAGATCGGCCTCTAGTAACCATGATATGTCATTTTATAAACATTATGCGTTCTTATTTCGGTTATTAATCTAACCTTACTATGTGACACACACAAGCAAGTATAGACTAAATCGTAAGAATTGGAACATTTCAAGTCATGTTTGTTTTGTGAAAATGGTTTGAATTTGCCACCCTCAAGTGGACTTAAAAGTACGGATTTGCCACCAAACAAAGTGGGCTTAAAACATGATTTGTCACAACAAAGTGGGCTTAAAACGTACATTTGTTGAATCGTTCCAATTTAAACAACAAAGCCTTCACCCATAGGCATTCATACAGTTAATCATTTAAGCACATAGCCTCATAGCAAGCATGCTATCATGGCATCATGCACACTCATGCAAGTATGCTAAAGCATAAAAGCCTACCGAGTACTCCAAGCCAAAACAAAAACTAGTTAGAAAAATGCATGATCCTAACTATGTTAAGTGTCCAATGCAATGCATGCAATAATGCAATTAATAGGCTTGGCTACTAATATGGCATTTGTAACACTTTGATAGCATGTTTTGAAACACGTATTCAAAGAAAATATTGAAATAATGATGCAGTTTGAATGATACGTCGAGCCTCGGTGCATGCAAGACAAATGAATAGATGCAAACATGCAAGCATAAGGTATGCTAATTGAAACATGATCCCTAATCTAACCATCAAAAGCGATTAAATAGAAGAGATAAAGACGTGGGGTTGGAAGACATACACACACGCACGCACGCAGACTTATTACAATATTACGCCCTCACGAAGGAGGGTCCGAATGAATAAGCTAGGCTACACTAAGCTAAGCTAATCAAGCTAACTATTACAACATAAAACTGCTTAACTAACTTATTCTAAGCTAATTAAATTTTACAAAATGAATTAATTAGTTAAACACTTTAACTAACTAAATTACAAAGCGAGTAAATTAAATAATTAGCTACCCCTAACTAATAAAGCAATTAAACGGCCTTAAGGGACAAGGGATGCATGCATGTTCGGATTCTCCTCCTGAAAATGACACCGCCTTGCCTGCAAGCCTCTATTTGCACATTTTTTACCACTGAAAATTGTGCCAACTCCCAGAACACTTCTGATCCCCTTTAGGAGCACACAGAGAAACCTTCTTCATTGATGGCCGGTTAGCTTCCAATGGTGGCCGTCGGCTACCATTGGTGGCCGGTCGGCTACTGCCGGTGGCCGTCGGCCACCACTGGTGGTCGGTCGACCACCCTTTCCCTGAACTTCCTTTTTTGCTGCAACAGAGAGCAAACAGGGGCAAAACAGTGTATTCTCAAGGAATGTATGTACTGCTACCCTCCTTATCGTTACACAAGTTCAAAGGAGTGCAACTCTTGACCTTCAAACCATCAACCAAGCATTTTCCATGCATGATGGCTAAGGAACCAAGCTTGTATAATGTTAATGAGTGCAAAACAAGACTCAACAAAACCACCACCCTATCATGCATGATCAAGGGTAATGGTGACCAGGGAAAGTTGCACGTTTCATCACTTTGAGTATGAAACGTCCCATTTTCTTCATGTTCGAATTAACGTTCGATCCGAACACATGCTATGCAACACAAAAAATGCTTAATCTTGCCTCTTTTACTTGTTCATTTTTGTTTACTCATTTTAGCTTACCAATCCATTCTTTAATTGATTAAGTCCAAGGTGAGCGTCCTGTAATGGAAGAGGTGTCAACTAAGAGATGGTTTAAGGCAAGAGAGAGGTCATGCCTTTGATTAGTAGAAACCTTCAAAAGAAGATTGAAACCATTAAGAACGAACCTCGATCTCAAGCTTAAACACAACTCAAAGATTAACCAACCCTCAAAGAAAATGAAAAAGTGAAGAAGTGAGGGAGGTTGCAGATATTTAGGTGTTGGAATTAGGCATGAAAAAGCATTAAAACATGCAACCAAGACACACAAATGATGCTCAAGGCCTAAAAACACTAAGCTAATGAAGGAAATTACACCACAACCATGCAATACAAAGCTCAAAGGACTTAACCAGCCCCCAAAAGAGCTAAAACAAGTCAAAATAGTAGCAAAAACATGATGAGATCAAGTTACGAAATGCTAGAAAAACATGCTCACATGTTAAGCAACTAGGCATGTAAGCAAGACAACAAGGAAAGGAGGCTAACCCCTCCAATTTTGGACTTCAAAAGAAGGTTTTTGCTACTGAAATAACTTTGAATTTCAGTGGTTAAAGGACCCAAAAAGTTTGATTTAAATATGAGAAAAAATGGCACAAAAAGCTAAACAAGCTAAGGGACAAAAGGGGGGACAACCCCCTAACTCACAAAGACTCAAACTACCATTTTTATGCCTCAAAAACAGAGTTTTTTTATACTTCAAAAACAGCCTTAAAATAGTTAGAAAGGATGGCAAAGCAAGTATGCACAATAAGCTTAAATGAGGTAAGTGCAAATTCAGCCACAAACTCAAGCTCAAATCTCCTTCCAAGGCTCAAACAAAGCTCCAAGGGACCTCAGCTCCAAGGTGGTTAAGTTTGGTTAAGGGTTGATATGCAAAAGTATAGAGAAAACTAACAACAAGGCACAAAATAAGAAGAGAGAGAGAGAATTCTATAGAGAGTGGGAGAATTTTGGTCTAAAATGTCCAACCTCTCCAAACGGGGGAGGACACCCCCTATATATAGAAAATCAAGGTTTGAGCTTGTATTCATCCTACCATACACGTGTATGAAGATGTAGCTCAGCGAGCAACAGCTGGCACAGTTGGAAAACAAATATCTAAAAAAAGAGACCAATGGCCGTCGGCCACCACTGGTGGCCGACAGGCATAACTTGTGGCCGACTGGGTCTAGGGTTGGCTGACAGGTCACCCTCTCTTCCAGGCAAGAGGCAACAAGCTCTTGGTCTAAAAATGTGCACAAAATAGATAAGTTTAGAGGCTCAAAGACAAGGCGCTCTGCCGAGGACTTCGGGCGCTCAAAACGAACACAAACAAGGATAATCATCGAGTGTACAAACGATGACAGCTAAGTCTTGAGGACGATCAAAAATGGGGTGTGTACACATGCATGATATGGTTAATTTCTCTTTAATTCTAACTCAATTCTTGTATTAACCTACTTAATTCTTTAGAGTTCATGTCTTACACATCATAATTGTACAATTCAAGGGTTGAATTCTTACCTAGGCTTCCCAAGATGTGTGCTAGAGGCTTAATTCCTTAGTTTCCAAGTCCAATACCTTCAATTCTTAGCAACTCCCCTTCTCCTAGCTTTGATTCCAAATTCGTTCCTTCTGTCACTCTTTCTTATGTTTCTCTCTCTAAAGTGGGGTGTTATGAGAGTGTGTAGTGAACTAATGAGTTCACATGAACCTTATATAGGCTTAATTAGTGGCTTAATTAAGTTATTGATTAAGCTAATTAATTAGACACTAATTATTCTAATTAAATCATTCCAAATTAAATTTTAATTAAACATATCATAAAATTCTAATAATCTCAAATAACACATAAATTAAGTCAATTTCTGAATCGGATACCGATAAGGCCTTCAATTCGTAAACTGAAATGGAAACATGAACAGATCTTTCTACGTTAAACAGATATAAATACAAATAAGGCAACAAATGATGCAAAATTTTGCTTTAATTACTTATTAGGAATAATTAAGCATGGATTAACGTTAATCATGGGTCAGGGTTGTTACAGTTTTTCCCTCTTAAAGAGTTTGGTCCTCTAAACTCGAGTTACCTTCATTTTGGAAGAACATTGGATTCAAAGGAAACAATTCAAGGTATCTTCTTATCATATCTTCCTCCGTTTCCCAAGTTGCATAGGCCCCTCTGTGGTTTTTCCAATCAACTTTTACCAACGGTATTTCCTTGTTCCTTAGCTTTTTAATTCGGCGGTTTATAATTTGTATTGGCCTTTCTTCGTACGTGTAGTCATCCTTTAAAACCACATGTGTTAGCTCGATAACATGGTGCAGATCTCGTAAGTAATCCCCTAACATTAAGACATGAAAGACATTATGCATATGCTCTATAACTAGCAGTAAGGCTACTCGATACATCACCGAGTTGATTTTCTCCAGAACCTCATATGGCCCAACATATCTTGGTGCTAACTTGCCCTTAACACCAAACCGTATTTGTCCTTTCATTGGAGTCACTTTGATAAATATGTGATCCCCGACTTCATATTCCCTGTCTCTTCTTCAAACATCCGCATAACTCTTTTGGTGACTTTGTGCAGTTTTCAAGCATTGTTGAATCAATTTCACATTTTCTATTGTTTCTCACACAAGTATTGGTCCCAACAATGGTCTGTCACCTATTTCATCTCAACCGATAGGAGAATGACATTTTCTTCTATACAGAGCTTCATAAGGAGTTATTTCAATACTTGAATGATAGCTGTTATTGTATACAAACTCGGCTAAAGGAAGGTAAGTCTCTGAATTCCCTTGGAAGTCCAACACACACATCCGTAGCATATCTTCCAAAGCCTGATTGGTTCTTTCGGTTTGACCGTCTGTCTGTGGATGGTAAGCACTACTCATCCGCAGTTCAGTTCCCAGAGCCTGTTGCAAACTCTGCCAAATCCTTGACATGAACTTCGAATCTCTGTCAGATACAATGGATATAGGCATACCATGTAATCTCGCAATCTCACTCACATAAATGTTAACTAACTTATCCGCATTATAGAAAGTTTTGATAGGCAGAAAATGGGCAGACTTAGTTAAACGATCAACAATGACCCAAATAGAATCCATACCTCGAGGGGAGCGAGACAACCCCACAATGAAGTCCATAGTAATATGTTCCCACTTCCATTCCGGTATTAGAAGCGACTATAGCAAACCAGCGGGTCATTGATGTTCGGCTTTAACTTGTTGGCATTGTAGACATCTTGCCACAAAATCTGCAATACACTTTTTCATCCCAGGCCATTAGAAATTTTGTTTCAAGTCATAATACATTTTTGTATTCCTCGGATGCTTGGCAAACTTGGAGTTGTAAGCTTCAGTCATGATGTGTTTCTTTAAATCAGAACAATCCGGCACACAAAGACGATTCTAAAATTTTAACACATTGTTCTCAAGTACAAACCCAGACCTTGGTTTTGGGTCAATTTCATCTACAATCTTTTTCAGGAACTCATCTTCAAATTGCTTCTCTTTGATTTCTTCAATGATTGCAGGTTGAGTGGAAATGGCAGCTAAGATCCCACATTATTCTTGCGATATAACTTCAATTTCATTCTTTTCCAAGTCACATAGTAATTCTTTCTGACTGGTAAGCAAGCATGACAAATTTCCAATTGACTTTTGGCTCAAAGCATCCGCCACAGTATTCGCTTTCCCCGGATGATACAAAAGTTACAAATTATAGTCTTTGATTAACTCTAACCATCTCCTCTATATCATGTTCAATTCTTTTTGGGTAAAGAAGTATTTCAAGCTTTTATGGTCAGTATACACCTCACAAGTTATTTTGTACAGATAATGACGCTAAATTTTCAAAGCAAACACCATAACTGCCAGTTCAAGATCATGAGTCGGGTAATTCTTTTCATGAGGACAAAGTTATTGAGAGGCGTAAGCAATTACCTTTCCATTTTGCATCAACACACACCCCAAACCTCTGTAGGAGGTATCACTGTAAATTTAGAACCCATCAGTACCATTAGGCAAAGTCAAAATTGGTGCAGTTACTAACCTAGTCTTTAACTCTTGGAAAGCAATTTCTCTTTGATCAGTCCAATCAAATGGTGTAGCTTTCTGTGTCAATTGAGTAAGTGGCAAAGAAAATTTGGAAAAATCTTTTACAAATCTATGATAATAGCCTACAAGTCCTAGAAAACTTCAAACTTCTGATACATTTGTCAGCCTAGGCTAGACCACAATAGCTTCAATTTTCTGTGGGTCAACAGAGATACCATTCTTGTTGATTACATGCCCTAGAAATGCCACACTGTCAATCTAAAATTCACATTTGGAAAATTTTGCATATAACTTCTTTTTCCTTAGGGTCTGCAAAGCAATCCTCAGATGATTTTCATGTTCCTCCCTGCTTTTAGAATAAATCAATAAATCATCGATGAACACAACAATAAACTCATCAAGGAATTGTTTGAATACTCTGTTCATTAAGTCCATGAATGCTGCAGGTGCATTAGTTACCCCAAATGGCATGATTAAGAATTCATAATGTCCGTATCTAGTTCAGAAAGCGATTTTCTCAATGTCTTTTGCTTTCTTCTTTAGCTGGTGATATTCGGATCTAAGATATATTTTAGAGAACATTCGTGCTCCTTGAAGTTGGTCAAACAGGCCATCTATTCAGGGTAGTGGGTATTTATTCTTCATAGTTACTTTATTTAATTCTCTGTAATCTATACATAGTCATAAAGACCCATCTTTCTTCTTAACAAAAAGCACTGGGCACCCCAAGGTGAAGTGCTCAGGCGGATAAACTTTTTGTCTAACAGTTCCTGAAGTTGAGATTACAATTCTTTCAATTCAAATGTGGGCATTCTGTATGGGGTTTTAGAAATTGGTTGTGTCCCGGGTACCACATCAATGGTGAACTCAATTTCCTTATCAATTAACTCCCCAGGCAATTCATTCGGAAACACATCGAGAAATTCACAAACAACAAGAATAGTTTCCACATTAGCACTGTCAGGGGATACAGTCAATACACAACACAAGTAGCCCCGACACCCTTTCCTTAACAATTTCCTAGCTTTCATAATTAAGATCAAATATGGTGGAGGAACTACCCCATTTCCAATAAAAACAAACTCAAGCATACCAAGTGGTCTAAATACAACAGATTTACTCACACAGCCGATGGTGGCACAGTATTTAGTTAATTAATCCATACTTAGAATATAGTCAAAATAATCAATGTTTAAGGGTAATAAATCAACGTACAATGTCATATCACCAATCATAATATCACATGCTGGCTAAACATAAGCACATATCATAGAACCCCCAGACGGTGTAGATACAGACAGTAAACAGTTCATAGGTTCTAACGGTCTAGTTAATTTCTGAGAAAAAGCATGCGATACAAATGAATGCATGGAACCAGAATCAATCAGCACATAGGCATTTTGAGCACAGATAGAGATTATACCTGACACCACTGATTCAGTATTCTGTTCATCCCCAGACACTAATGCAAAGACTCGGCCTTGTCTCAAAGTTTCTCCCCCAGTATTGGCTCTCACATTGGTCCTTGGTGCAAGAGCAGACTCGGCTGAACTTGTCACTAGGCGAGTAGTCGTGTTGAGTCTCATTGGACAACCCTAATCATGTGGCCTATCTTGCAGCATCGGAAACAAGCGCCAGATGCATGGTGACATTGCCCTTATGCTTCCTTCCACATTCGAGACAAACTGGCATAGACCCACTACTTTGACTTGAACTACTTGAAGACCTAGTATTTTGCTTCTTCGGAAACGATCGGCCTTTCTTGAAATTGAATCTGTCCCTTTTTCTCCTCCATTCAGTTATTGGAATTGTAACTTGTTTCTTTGCTGCTAGTATGGCCTTTGCCATCAGTGCCCTATCAAGTACCCCCACATAGGTAGGCAATTTTAATACGCTAACTCGATCATACACATCCAAGTCTAAGCCTCCTTCGAATTTCTGGGCCTTCTTATAATCTGTATCAACCATATGAGGGGAAAATCTAGCCAACTCAGTAAACTTAGCCTTATACTCGGCTATAGACATCCTGTCTTGCTTTAATTCTTGAAATTCAGAAACTTTTCGATCCCGAAAATACTCAGGAAAATACTTGTCATAGAAGATCGCATTAAATTGAGCCCATGCCATACTTCCATTGCTATTTCGGATCAATAACCACCATTTTCGGGCTTCATCTTTCAGGGTGTAGGTGGCCAAAAGGACTTTCTGTATTTCTGAACAGGGAAACACTTCGAATAGTTTCTCGATTTCCAACAACCATGTTTCAGTCTTTAATGGTTCAGTACCACCAAAGAAAGTTGGCAGTTTCATCTTCATGAACTTTTGAGTGAGGTTGATTATTTCATTGTTGTCCGGTTCAACTTGCACCAGCGAAGACGGAGGAGGTAATGGTTGTTGCCTCAGTTGTTGTGTCATTACTTTAGTCGTGGCTGTAAGCATCTATTCTATTCTGTTCATTCGGGCCTCAGAAGATTCACTTGCATCATTTCCCCTTGCATTCTCCATGTTGCTATAGAGAGACAAGGTAATAATAAACATAGGAATAATCTTGTCCACTTCTTTATATTTCATTTGTTTAGGTTCAAATTTAGTTTTCACATTTATAAAGATTAGCATACACTCACACATGCAGATGAAATGTCCCTAATTCTTTTCTAGGACATCCTATAGCTCGCATGGACTCGTGTGTGGTATTACACATGCTCTGATACCACTCTGTCACGACCCAAACTCGCCCCTATAAGTTTAGCATTGTATCCGGCCAATAATCTTTGGATTACTAGAGGCCTCTTGACAGAACAACATATAACAAGGGGCTGCGAAAGCAAAAAAATAGAGAATATACAATGTCCATAGAGCTGTGTTAATATATATGAGACAGAGATCTTCAAAACAAACTTGTGTATATATATATAACGTCATAATTACATTATTTATGCGTCGTCCATTCATAAACAAGAAACTAAAAGGGGACTTAGCCCAGTACAGATATACAAAACAAAATTAACTAAAGCCTTGACATGGACCTCTCAAAAGAAACCTCCTCAGGAGGCACGGTAGTTGGCTGATGAAACAGAATCTTAGGCCATCAACTCTGGGCCTGGTGTAGACACCCCATTTTTGACCGACCTTAAGACTCAGACGTCATCGATTGAGCGCTCGGTGATGGTGCTTGTTGTGCTCGTTCTGAGGTTTCGGAGTTTTGGCTGAGAGCCTTACCTCCTGGCCTCGGAACTCTTTGTGTTTTGGCTCAGTTTGCGGACCAAGTCTTGTTTTCCCTTCGCGAAGGGAGGGAGTGGTCTTGTAGACCATCTCTCTGTGATCATAGACTACTTTTCATGGTCGTAGGCCACTTTTCCCGTTTGGAGACTAGTTTCCGATTTTTGGAGCCTTTGGCTGCGCGTCTTGTCTCGGGACCACTTAACATTCTCCGTTTGGCATGGTTTTTGAACCACACCTTGTTGCCTCTTCCTAGAGGAACACTGTGGTTCAGGAGACCACTTTTGTGGTTGCATACCATTTTTAATGCTCATCAGCTAGTTTTCGGGGCTTTTGGCCGCGTGTTTCGCCTCCCGATTTCTCGTCCTGCATCCGTTTTGGTTTTTTTTTGGTACAAACCTTGTTTTCCTTGTTTGGAAGGTGGTACAAGGGTGGGATATCATTATTTCTCCTTGGAGACCACTTTTCCTTTTTTCAGCTAGTTTTCTTGTCAGATAACTGGCTTTCTTAGTCTTTGGACCGTCTTTTCTGGTCGACCACCACACCACCACCTTGCATTTAGTGTGTTGACCTCTCCCACCTTGCATTTAGTGTGTTGACCTCTCCCACCTATGGCCGACCAGTTTTTGCTCTGGTTGACCACCTAAAGTGGTCAGCCGACCACTTAAACTAGCAGGAGTGGTCGGCTGCTTTTTGGAACCTTTTTAGAGATATTTTCCTCCAGCTGACATTAGACCCATCCTCCATACACGTGTATAGAGGGATTTGCTTGGTGCTTAGCTTCTCTTAGAAGCTTTGGCTTTCCTTCTCTATAAGAGGAAAGCTCCCCCTCCCTCCTCTAGGTTCAGAAAATCTGAGGAAAGAGGATAAATATAGTGTTGTATCTATATTGCCTTGTTTGCTTCATTTTTGTGCTCAAAAGTGTAGTTTATCTTAGTTTAACACACAAACACACACTTAAACACCTTGCTTGTGTTGCTGAGGCTCCTTGAGGTTGTTTTTGGTGTTCTTGGACTGGTTTAAGTTCAAAAAGGCTGCTGGAGTTGCAGTTGTAAAGAGGGTCTTCAAGGGTGAGCTTTTGACTTTTAAATCCCCCTTTCTTGCTTAAGCTTTTAGCCTATCTTGCATGCTGTTTTAAGCTTAACTTATAACTAATAAAAGTTCTATTTTTGCATACTTAAAAAGTTTGTTTAAAATCACTTTTGTGTTTGGGGTTGTTTACCCCCTGTTAGGCCTTGTTTGTCCTTATTTTTTAGCCTTTTTTGTGAGCTTTGGGACCACCTTGTATTGGCCTTGTCACCACTAAAATCCATTTCAGTGGTGGAGATGGTGTTTTAAGGTCCTAAAAAGGGAAGGGCCATCCCCTCTCCTTGCATCTTCAATACATGCTACTTAAAAAGTTTGTTTAAGATCACTTTTGTGTTTGGGGTTGTTTACCCCCTCTTAGGCCTTGTTTGTCCTTATTTTTTAGCCTTTTTTGTGAGCTTTGGGACCACCTTGTATTGGCCTTGTCACCACTAAAATCCATTTCAGTGGTGGAGATGGTGTTTTAAGGTCCTAAAAAGGGAAGGGCCATCCCCTCTCCTTGCATCTTCAATACATGCCTTAATATGCCTCATGTTTAAGCATCTTTACTAAGTGTATGTTGACCACATCTTAGCTTGTATTTGTGGTTATTTTACTATGGCATACCACTGTTTTTACTTCCCTTGGTCACTCCATGCATGGTTAATACACTTGTAGTGTAAATCACACAATCTAGTCTTGTATGTCTCATGTTTGAGCATGTCTTTCTAGCTTGTTTTGTAGCCATCTCAGTGGGTTTTTAGTGTTGTTTTAACATGCCTTAGATCTGTTTTGGGTTGATTTGGTTGGCTCTTGCATGCCTAATACACTTGTAGTGTAAATCCCTTAAACTAGCTTTGTATGCTTCATGAAGTAGCATGCCATTTTAGCTTGGTTTGAGTCCATTTCAGCATGTCTTTGGTGATGTTTTACCATGTCATACCTCTGTTTAGGTTTGGTTTGGTTAGCCTTTGCATGCTCCTTGCACTTGTAGTGCAATCCCATGAAATAGCCTAACATGCATCATATTGTAACATGTCATTTTAGCATGCTTTTGGCTTAGCTCTAAGAAGACTTTGTTCATGTTTTATCATGTCAAAGGTTTGATTTGTGTTGAATTGGTCATCCATGACCTTGTTTGTATAGCCTTGGTTCAATCTAGCTTGTTAGCCTTATGTATTGAACCCACTAGTATGCATTGCTTGGCCTATTTTAGTGATTTGGCATCACTAGTTATGTGATTTCAGTCCATGTAGTGTGGCCATACACTTGCATCTTTCACTTATTCAATGCGTTGGAGGGTTGGCCCCTTTATGTCTTAACATGAACCATTGCGTATGCCTTCATGCCCTTGCTTGCGAGCCACCATTTCAATGTGTTTTTTAGGGTTATTATGCCATGACATAACTCTGATTTTTGTTGCTCAAGTCATCCCATGCTTGGTCCTAATAGGTGTAGTGTAATCCACCATATTTGCCTTGCATTCACCATGCTTCATGCCCTTCATGCTAGCATATTTTGGCCTACTTCCATACATGTTTTAGACTCATTTTAATATGTTCTAGGATTGTCTCAGGTTGCCTTAACCACATGCTTCATGTTTTGTATACTTGTAGTACAAATGCTCTTGCTTGCCTCAAGCTTTGGGCACCATTGCATGCTTCATTTGTGTTGTGTACATGATTTGGCATCATCTAACATGACATTTCAGAGTTTATAGCATGCTTATGTTCCTACTTCATTCATGCTTTGAATGCCTTTAAGTATTGTCGATGTTTGCCTAGCTTATGGCTTAGCTCGTATGCTTGCATGACTAGGCCTTTGGGCCCTTATCTCAGCATGTTTCGGTCCTTGTTTTGACCTACTTGAGCTCTGTCCATGCTTAGTTCATGCATTTGTGCCATGTATTGTATGCCTCCTTTGTGTTGCTCTTTGCTAGCTTTCATGCCTTAGGACCCTAGCATGCTTTACTTATGTTGTTTGAATGATTTGGTATCATTTCTTGCTTCATTTCAGTGCACTTAGTGTTGTTACACTTCCACTTTTGTCACTAATTGAGCACTCCTGAGAGTTGTGCTCTTTGGCCTCTTTGATGGCCAATGCATTGTGCATGCATGCCTTGCTTTATGTGCCTTCATTTCATCACCAATGGCCACTGATTTGGGCATGATTGAGGTCTACCCTTTTGGTTTAAGTCCATTGAGTACACCACGTATATTACATTGAGCATACCATGCTTGGTATATTACATAAGTTGCCCTTGTTGCATTGCATTGTGCATGCATGCATTACATTATGCTTAGAACCTTGTGAATGCCTTGCATTGAGTATGTCATCTAGTTTTTAGCATTTAGCATTGTGTATGCTAGTTGTTACATGCTTTAGCATTGTGCATGCCATTAGCCTTGTTAGGTTGTTCATATTGCATTGCATGTTTGCATGCTTAAGTCATATTGCATACTTACATGCTTGAGTCGCATTGTGTATGCCATGCTTACTTGCATTGTGTTTGGAATAGGTGTTAGACCAAACATGGGAAACGAGGGACGTTTCATACTTAGAGTGATGAAACGTGCCTTAATTCCCGATCGCCAACGCTCTTGATCATCCATGATAGAGTTTTAGGCTTTATGTGTTTACTTGTGCATTCATTTCATATTGAATTGTGCAACTTCGCCTCTCGGCCATCATGCATTGAAATGCGTGATTGGTGGCCTGAGGGTCGAGAACTACACTCCCTTGAGTTCATGACATGATAGGGAGGGTGGTTGTGCACACATATGTTGCAAATACATTACAATGCCCTTTCTTGCTCTCTGTTGCAGAAAACTGGGATTCAGCAGTAATAACTGGCCGGCCAGCCAAAAAAAGTAGTTGGCCGACCACTTTTCTGGTTTTTCAACAACCAAAAGTGGTCGGCCACCCTCCCACAAGATTCCCAAGGTGAAGTTTCAGCTTTCTGGAGCTTGGTGCAAGTTTCTGAGAACAAATGAAAACAGAGGCAAATTGGGGCATCGCATTGGATTTCTGAATAAGGCGACCAAGCATGTATCTAGTCTTCTCCCTCCGAGAACCTTCTGTTTTACTGCTTTCCTTAGCTGCCATGCTTAGATAGCTAGGTTTTACTTTGGTCTGTACCTTTAATAGTTAATGCGTTTAGCTATTTCAATTCGTTTTGTAATAGTTAGTTAACTAGGATTAGTTAATTAATTTGTTGTGTAATAATTAGTTTAATTAGCTTAGATTAGCTAGTTAGCTCTTTATTCGGTCCCTCCCTTAAGAGGGCACACTGTTGTAATAAGCATGCGTGTGTGTGATGCATGTCTTCCAACCCCCATTTCTTTCTCCCTTTTACTTAACCGCTTACGATGGTTAGTTTTAGGGCATATTTCATTTAGCATACCTTATGCTCGCATGCGTGCATCCATTCATCTATATTGCATGCACCGGGCTAGGCGCATCATACTAAATGCATTGTATTTTCAATACATTACTTGAATACGTGTTCAATAGCATGTTATCAAGTTGCATTTCACCTGACATTCTAGAATAGCCGAGCCTATTTTAGTTGCATTTTCGCATGTATTGCATTAGCCATCTTAACATGAACTAGGATCATGCATGATTTGTAACTAGTTCCTTGTTTTGGCTTGGAGTACACTGTGAGTGTTTACGCTTTAGCATACTGCATGTGTGTTAATGTTGCCATGAAAGCATGCTTGCCATGAGACTATTTGCTTACGTGATTAACTGCCTGAATTCCTGTGGGTGAAGGTTAGATTACTTGAATTGGAACGATCCATTGAAATCCGTGTTTTAGCCTACTCGCGAGTAGCAAACTTCAAACCATTTCCAAACAAACGGATATGCGATGCTTTGTTCCAAATTAGGCGATCTAGTCTATACTTGTGTGTTGTGCACATCACATAGTAATTCTAGCTAATTAACCAGAATAAGAACGCATGTGTTTTCAAAAAAACAAGATATCATGCTTAGTACAGGCCGATCTTTGATCGGGCGAGCGGGGGTGCTCATAGATGACCTTCCCCAATCGTACCCAAGTTCTCGAGCCGAGGCAACTTTGGTGATGACGGACACGTGGCCTTAGGCACGAGTCAGGGTTTCCTAAATTTCTCCAAAATAAAATATTTAGGTGGTGACTCTGTATCTGGCAAAGCAGTCCATGTTTGGCACTTCTTTATAAAAATCAGTTTTCCAAAACGATTTGCCAGATTTGGACTCTTTGGTGATTTATTAGTCTTACATCACACATTGTAAGATTAGATTTAGAACCGTGACATTTGAGTCCGAACTGTAGTATGCTAGAGAACAAAACGAGATTTCTCTCGGGAGTTCTCCGGAGCGCGTCTACACCTGGTCACGTGCTTGCTCACCTACATACATAATATAAATAGAGAGTTATAGCCCAGTGAATAATAACGGAGTAAAGGATTTAAATGAATGATGTCCATAGTAGGTACCAAAATCAGAGTTCATATTAGAAACATATATATTTATGTTCTTGTTCAAACTATATACATAAATTAGAGTTCATGCTTAATCATACATGGTACATCCATTAGGGTTGACATGATTGTTAGTTCCTTTAAGGAACCTCCGGTACCGAGAACTTGTAAGTTGCTTGAACCGCGATATTATTACCCCCGATCAAAGGCCTTGTACTTGTAAACCACGGTATTATTACCCCCGGGCAAGGGCCTTGTGTTAAAGATGCCACGAATACATTTCAAAGAAAATTAGACAATCATTCATTCACACAAAACATGGCATTTCAAAAAACTGATCATTTCATATCATTAGAAAATAATTAAAGTCAAATATAACTTTACAGAGTTATTATTCACAGATGGCTCCACTTGCAGAACAAACAAATTAGATATCTTATGGCGTGTGACCTATACATATAGCAGAAAGGAATAATAAAACACACATTCGGCTGGTACTTAACTTCTTTCATTTCATTCTTAGTGTGTTTCTAAGTCTTTACCTCTTATTGAGTCTTAATCATGGCCTAGAAGTGCCTAGGATGCAATGAGGATGCTAAAATGCACTTGAACACATTTAACAAAACTTGCAAAAAATAGGGGTCCCGCTCGAGCGTAAATTCCCTCGCTCGAGCGAACGCGCAAACATGTGAAGGGACGTTTGAGTGCAATTTCTCTCGTTTGAGTGGTCTTTAAACTGTGAAAAAGTATTGGTTATGTGAAATCTCCGCTCAATTCTCGCTCGAGCGTGAGACTCATGCCATCACTCGAGCACAATTCCTACTGCTCGAGCGATCTGCAAAAACATGAAACTTTTGGGAGCTTGCATTTCACGCTCGAGCGGACTTCTGGTCGCTCGAGCGAAAGTGTAAGATCATAGAGTGGCCGCTCGAGCGTAGGTTTTAACGCTTGAGCGGAGAACAAAATTTTGGGATTTCCAAATCACTCTTCTCAGCTCAAAACTCAATTTCAAAGTTGTAAAACAAGGTCTTTTGGGTCAAAAACTTGACGAAACAAAAGGAAACAATTGTAAATGGTGAAACCATGGTGAATTCAAAATCATTTCACAAGATCAACAAGGCATGGAAGCTTACTAATTGTTCAAGACAAAACCAAAATCTTTGAAAACATAACAATATATATCATGCATGTAAAGGTGCAAGTTCCAAGCTTTCAAAACATGATCCAATGAGGTGTCTAACTCAAAAATATGTTGAATTCTTAGACCAAGGCCAAAATGAGGACATGCAAGAGGGAATTCTTTGAAAACAACTTCAAATCATGATGAAATGACCATGCATGCATGATATGGTTCATTTTTCTTTAATTCTAACTCAATTCTTGTATCAACCTACTTAATTTTTAGAGTTCATGTCCTACACATCATAATTGTACAATTCAAGGGTTGAATTCTTACCTAGGCTTCCCAAGATGGGCTAGAGGCTTAATTCTTGAGTTTCCAAGTCCAATGCCTTCAATTCTTAGTAACTCCCATTCTCTTAGCTTTTTTCATGTTTCTCTCTCTAAAGTGGGGTGTTAGGAGAGTGTATAGTGAACTAATAAGTTCACATGAACCTTATATAGGCTTCATTAGTAGCTTAATTAAGTTATTGATTAAGCTAATTAATTAGACATTAATTATTCTAATTTAATCATTCCAAATTAAATTTTAATTAAACATATCATAAAATTCTAAAAATCTTAAATAACACATAAATCAAGTCAATTTCTGAATCGGATGTCGATGAGGCCTTCAATTCGTAAACCGAAACAGAAACATGAACATATCTTTCTACGTTAAATAGATATAAATACAAATAAGGAAACATATGATGCAAAATTTTGCTTTAATTACATATTAGGCATAATTCAGCATGGATCAACGTTAATCATGGGTCGGGGTTGTTACAGGCCAGCTTGACAGCATTCGTCTCTGCACCAAGATCAAATCCTAAAGCTGCGACAGGAAAAGAAACATTGAGGCAAGGCCGAGTTTTTGCTCTTATGCCCTGAGATGTCTAGAACACAGAGATAGTAGTGTCAGGTATACTCCCTATCTGTGCCCAGAATGCTTATGTTTTGATTGACTCGAGGTCTACGCATTCGTTTGTTTTATCTACTTTTTCTCGCAAATTAACTAGACCCTTGGAACCGATGAATTCTTTGCTAGTTATATCATTTCCAATTGGAGGGTCTATGATGTGTGCCTATAAATATCTTGCATGTGACATTGTTGTTGGGGATTTGCATTTATATGTTGATTTGTTACCCCTGAACATTGATCATTTCGATGTAATTTTGGAGATAGATTGGTTATCGAAATATCATGTGACAATTGACTGTGTAACTAAGAAATTTATTTTTCGCCCACCTGATTGGCCCGAATTTACTTTTAACGGTGTTGGTGTTGTGCCTCCCCGTATTTGATTTCATTTATAAAGGCGTGTAAACTAATGAGAAAAATCTGCAAAGGATATTTGTGTTGTGTATTACAAACACATATTATTGAAATAGAAGGTAGATAGTGTTCCTTAGTTCGAGATTTCCCAGATGTATTTCCCGATGATTTGCCAGGGGATTTGATTGATAGAGAAATAGAGTTCACTATTGAGATAGTACCAGGTACACAACCAGTTTCCAAGACTCAATACTGAATGTCGACCACTGGATTGAAGGAGTTAAAAATCCAATTGCAAGAATTGCTGGATAAGAAATTTATCAAGCTTAGTACCTCACTATGGGGTGCTCCGGTCTTATTCATGAAAAAGAATGATGGTTCATTAAGATTCTGCATTGACTACCGTGAATTAAACAAGGTGACCGTGAAGAACAAATATCCATTGCCCCGCATTAATGATCTATTTGACCAATTGCAAGGGGTGCAAGTCTTCTCCAAAATTGATCTTAGATCCAGATATCACCAATTGAAAGTCAAGGCGAAAGATATAGAAAAGACTGCTTTCCGGACAAGGTACGACCACTATGAATTTCTTGTTATGCCCTTCGAAGTAACTAATGCGCCTATTGCATTTATGGATCTAATGAATA
Source organism: Camellia sinensis (assembly GCF_004153795.1). Lineage (NCBI taxonomy): Eukaryota > Viridiplantae > Streptophyta > Magnoliopsida > Ericales > Theaceae > Camellia > Camellia sinensis. The sequence continues at coordinate 3,958,612 of NW_021026182.1, read as the reverse complement.
GAGTCTTTAAGCCGTTTCTATATGAGTTTGTTGTTGTTTTTATCGATGACATTTTGATTTATTCCAAAAGTCAAGAGGAACATGAACATCACTTGAAACTTGTTTTGCAAACCTTAAGGGAGAAGAAATTGTACCTATATTGTCTCAGTGTGAGTTCTGGCTCGATAGTGTAACATTTTTGGGGCATGTAATCACTAAAGAGGGCATTTCCATTGACCCGCAAAAGATAGAGGCAGTTGTCAATTAGCCTAGACTAACCCATGTTACTGAAGTTCGGAGTTTCTTGGGTTTGGCTGACTATTATCGTAGATTTGTAAAAGATTTCTCCAAACTTGCCTTACCACTTACTCATTGATGCAAAAGGGGGTACCATTTGATTGGACTAATCAAAGGGAATCAGCTTTTCAAGAATTAAAGACTCGGCTTGTAACTGCCCCAATTCTCACCTTACCCTCAGGTACGGATAGTTTTACTATTTTTAGTGATGCGTCTTATAAAGGGTTGGGATGTGTGTTGATGTAGAATGGAAAGGTGTGCATGTGCTTCTCGCCAGTTGAGGCCAAATGTGAAAAATTACCCGACTCATGATTTAGAGCTTGCCGCTATGGTTTTTGCACTAAAGATCTGGCGCCACTACTTATATGGAGCAACATGTGAAGTTTATACAGACCATAAGAGCCTCAAGCACTTTTTTACCCAAAAGGAGTTGAACATGAGACAACGGCGATGGCTCAAATTAATTAAGGACTATGATTTACAAATCTTATACCATTCGGGGAAGGCAAACACTGTTGCCGATGCCTTCAGCCAAAAATCAATTGGGAACTTGGCTTGTTTACTCACCGGACAAAGAGAATTGCTCCAAGAGTTAGAAAGACAGGAAGTAGAAATTGTTTTACGAGAACAAGGCAGGACCTTAGCTACTATTACTGAGCAACCGGCACTCATTGAAGAGATTAAGGAGAGACGGCAACAAGATGGACTTTTAAAGAAAGTGATCGAGGAAAAAGAAGCTAAACCAAGACCGGGTTTCATTTTTGAAAAGGGGGTATTGAAATTTCAATGGAGGTTATGTGTGCCTAATGATGTTGACTTGAAGAGATGAATTATGCAAGAAGCCCACAATTCAAAATTGTCCGTTCATCCGGGGACTACGAAAATGTATCAAGACTTGAAGCTCAATTTTTGGTGGCCGGGAATGAAAAAACACATTACCGAATTTGTGTCTAAGTGTTCACAATGTCAACAAGTCAAAGCCGAGCATCAATGACCCATGGGACTGCGTCAGCCATTTCCAATATTGGAGTGGAAATGGGAGCACATTACCATGGACTTTATTGTTGGACTACCTTGCTCCATTAGAGGTATGGACTCAATTTGGGTTATTGTGGACCGTTTAACTAAATTTGCTCATTTCTTACCTGTAAAGACATTTTATAATGCAGATAAGTTGGCTACAATTTATATCAATGAAATTGTGAGATTGCATGAAGTTCCTATGTCCATTGTTTCTGATAAAGATCCGAAGTTTACCTCGAGATTTTGGCAAAGCTTACAAAAGGCATTGGGGACCGAGTTGCGACTGAGTAGTGCATATCATCTACAAATCGATGGGCAATCTGAAAGGACAATACAGAAGTTAGAGGATATGTTACGTAGGTGTGTGCTAGACTTCGAAGGGAATTAGAAGACTTATTTGCCCCTAGTCGAATTTGTTTACAATAACAGTTTCCACTCAAGCATTGGCATGGCACCTTACGAGGCTTTGTACGGTAGAAAATATCAGTCACCGATTTGTTGGGCTGAAGTTGGAGATAGACCCTTGTTAGGGCCCGAAATTGTGCAAGAAACAACAGAAAAAGTGAAATTGATTCATCAACGTTTAAAGACAACACAAAGTCGGCAGAAAAGCTACGCGAATGTGTGTAAGCGGGATAGAGAATACGAAGTGGGCGATCATGTTTTTATAAAAGTGACACCGATGAAACGGCAAACTAGTTTTGGAGCTAAGGGCAAGTTAGCTCCCTGGTATATTGGGCCTTTTGACATCATTAAGAGGTTAACCCGGTAGCATATCAAGTGGCACTCCCCCCAAAGTATGGAACACATGCATAACGTGTTTCACATGTCCATGTTATAGGATTATCTTTGAGATCCTTTTCATGTGATTGAGTTGACTCATGTCCTTTTGACTGATGATTATACATATAAAGAACGGCCCATTCAAATTGTTAACCGTTGGATCAAGAAGTTGAGGAACAAGGACATACCGTTAGTGAAAGTGGATTGGCAAAATCACGGTGACATATATGCAACTTGGAAAAGAAAAGATGATATGAAAAGAAGATACCCGAATCTTTTTCCATTGGACCCTACTTTCTTCATGGAGGAAGCTATTTAAGTTTGAAAGACCAAACATCCTAAGGGGGGGAGAATGTAACACCCGCCTCTTTATTTACTTGTTAAGTGATGTAATTTGCCATAATTATGTGTTCATATGCAATTATGTGTCATGTGTTATATGTATACATGTGCTATGTGTTTATTGCATTGGAATAAGGAGAACAGATAGAGAGAGTTACAAAGTAAACCTGTCTGAATCAGTGAACCATAAGATTAAAATTAAATAATTGAAATACGCAATTAGAGCCTAATTCACAATAGTACGTTTTAATTTAGTATTACTTGCAGAGGCTGGTGATGAGAATTAGTTATTAAAAATTAAACTTAGAATTTGGAAGACCCAAACAAGGCCTTAGTTTACTCATCAAATAAAGGTAAATAGAGATAGATAGTTTACATGGACTTGAGCATTCTAGAGCCAAAAGGGGAAAGAAAGGAAGAACTAGGGTTCAAGAAGAGGAAAAGGGGAATTGAGCGATCTTCATCAAACTATCAAGTAAGGTAAGAAATTTTCCTTAAATCTTATGAATTAAGGTTGCCATTATCATGAAATAAGTTGAACAAAAAAGTAGAGTAGCGTTAATGGTTGTTAAAAACCCTAAGGATGAAGATTGTAGGAAATAGCTTTTAATTAGAGCACACATGACATCATTTTTGTTGTTCCATGTGAGATTGTGCATGACTTCTCAAATTTAAGGAGAAATTGTATTGATTTTAGCTTTGGTAACCACACTTTACATTGAGTGTGATTTTACACTCAAAGTTCATGATTTTGTGGTCTAATCTGAGTATCGAGTCTTGCTTAATTGTTTGAAGTTGGAAGTATTCAATCTATGTGGTTTTGAAGTGTTTTTTAACCTTCTTTTGTGTAAAATGAACTTGGGATTGAAGAAGGGAAAAGCTCTATTTTTAGCAAAAATTCGCACTGGTTTTTCACCCAGACCGCTCGAGCAGCCTGGGCCACTGCACGAGCGGCCAACCTTGATTTGGCCAAATTGCATTCTGAAGTTCGCCTGCTTGTGCAACCAAGGCCACCGCACGAGCGGCCAGACCACCGCATGTGCGGTTGGGGGCACCGCACAGGTGGCCAGGAGGGCTAGCCCAATTTGATTTTTCTTTTGTTTTCTCTTACTTTTGGGCCTCCAATTGCATGAATTTCACCTGTTTTCTTGTGCATGTGCATTGTAGAAACACAAGAGGAAATGAATGAATGAATGAATGAGATCGGATTAAATAATAAGTAACGGATAAGTTAGTGACTAATTGAATGGAAGGACTATATATTGAACCATTGTGCTTTCATGTGTCTATGTAGGTCAAACGTCGCATCCTAGCCACGTGCTACAAAGAACTAATTGTGAGTGACAATGTAGTAAAGTTATGTTGAGTTCTACTTCTTTCTTTCTGATTATTATTGTTCTTGATCAAGTTGTTCTACGGTGATATAAGTTACTGAATGAATGAGTCCACTCTATATAATATGCTCACGTGACCCATGTCCGAGGGTAACAATACCACGGTTTAATTCATGTGGCCCTTACCCGGGAGTAATAATATTGTGGCCTATCTCCACGTGGCCCTTACTCGGCGGTAATAATACCATGGTCTATGTTCACGTGGCCCTCGCCCGGGGGTAACAATACCGTGGCCTATATTCACATAGCCCTCGCTTGGGGGTAGCAGCACCATGGCCAGATGTGTATGAGATATTGAGTTATATAAATATGATTTGAAGAACTGATATATGAGCCCGTTGTTCCACATGATTGCTATGGTTTAACGAACATGCTACTGCTATGTGACTTGACTTTACTATTCAAATGGACGTTATTTCTAACCTCTTTACACATTGTTGTTCATTGGGCTTTGGCTCACAGTTTATATCTTTCATATGGGTGATCAAGCTCAAGAAAGGACTTGAGGGCATTAACCTACCTTCTAGTTGCCAAGCCAGCCACTGTGCCTCCCTTTTGAGGTCCCTTTTAGTTCTAACTCCAAGGTTGTTTGGGTGGTTATGAATTCACCCTTTTGTTACGTGCTCAAGTGACTCATAGAAAAGATCTTTTGTTTGTTTTTGAATAGACCTTAAGGGATTAATTCCCTAGATATTGTTTATGTTTTTGACCCATGTATATAATATAGTATTGGAAGTTTGTACAATGATGCATACAGGGTTGTTATCTATTGTAGTTTTACAGCTCATTGGATGATATATTGTGTTATTCTTGGCTTCCGCCAGCCCCTTACACTACTTATTATTAAACAGGCCTTTGGTAATCTCGGATTACTAGCCGGTTACGTCTCTAACCTCGTGGGGCTTGGGTTAGGTTGTGACACTTCCCTTTGATCTGCCGCTTCCACGCCTCTATCTTAGCAGCCATCCTCAGAATGACTGCATCCTGGTCTCTTAGTTTGTGCTCCAGGCATTGAGCGTGTGATTCTCTACGTCACCGGTGCCCTCCAGGACTTTGTGAATGGTCAGTGCTCCTCGCGTGTTTGTTTCGCAAGTCTCTCGATAGCCCTCTAGAGGAGGTTTCCAGACCTGCCATTATCGAAATGACGGAAGGGCTATCTCTCATCTGGACTGATTCTAGAGTGATACCGTCGACGACAAACAGTGGGGTTTCGTCATTGTTCGCCATAGAAAATAGTCGGAAAAGTTTGGAGGACAAGGTTTTGTCTGTCAAAGACTTCCCATAGACGGCGTCAATTGTACGGAGGAGAAATATTCACCTCGCTTCGTACTTTTTTGCTACCAAGCTTGTCTCACTCGGTTAGGACTTCGTTGTACTGTAAACAAAACAAATGTGAGTTACCCGGCTGGTGGGTTTGGCGAAAAAACCCCTCCGACGACCAAGTTAGCTTTCTTGGAGAAGAGAGAAGGAAGAGCACTATAGACAGAGAGAGTTGCTAAAAGTTCCTTACCTCCAACGAACCCCTTATTATCTAGGCTAGCCATGCAGTCTTAGAGACTGTGGGCGCACTATCTCTGTTGTCCTTCCCTAGACAGACGACTGTGCTCCCCTCTATATTTCTTACACGTTTAGGGATGAAAATTACCAAACAGCATTTGTCGCACCGCCAAACGATATTGACACATACCAGGAGTGGATTCTTTTTTTCTCGCCATTGGTCGACGTGGTATACCCAACTGCACCACTACTTGGTAGCAAATAGCACCAACTTTGACCTCCCAAATATCGAGTTAAGTTTGATCAGCTTCTAGTTCGGCACCAAGACTGAATTACATCAAATTTGATCTCTCTAACGTAGGGTTGAATGCGGATGGTTGGTAGCTCGGTTAAAGCATGGTCTGCTCTTCAAGTTGGTCGTACGCGGGCGCGTGGTTCGCCATCCGGGTTAAGATGATCTTGCTGGTGCTCCTTCAACCGCAGTGATGAATTTAGCTCGGTCGCACCAAGTGTCATTCTAAGAATTGTTGATCTTGTAGCAGTTCAATGAAAATAGCATAGATATGGATTTTGCGCAACGCAAATCCGTGATTTGAGATTTCAGGCACTAATATATTTTTAACCTATAATTAGATTGGGTAATCATTCAAATTAAGAACAGAAGCTCGTTGCTTTTTTTTTTCCCTCGAATTAATAATTAGTATGATTTAATTTAGAAATATCTATCTGCATTAAGAAAATATCTATTGGGGCTACGACTTCAGAACTAAAATTGACGACCTTAATGAGTCCAAAAACTGAAATTGAGTACATGGATATGCTGATGGGAATTTTTAATGTCAGTTGGGAAGTTTAATTGAAAATTGATGTCGTCTGATTCGCTAAATTGTGTTTGGCTCATTATTTTGCAATTATATATGTATATATGAGATAGAGAGCTCATATGAGCTCATCCTTAGCAACTAAGAGATCAAAATATCTGGAGAGTAAGAGAGAGTTCTAGAAAAAGAGAGAAACAAGAGGAAGAAGAAAAACAAAAGGGGATCAAGCTAAATATTCACCCATTAAACCATTCAAGTTAAGATTTTCCCTCTAATTTCATGAATCTAAGTTGTATTACCCTTGACATCTAACAAGCTAAGGAGTTTAATGGTGTAAATTGTTGTTTAGAACTCTCATGAGTTCAAAGAGAGACTTGTAAGAAAGAGCTCAAGATCTTGACATACTTGGCATGAGTTCATGAAATTCTTATGCATACATATTTACTTTCTTACATAGTTCTTTAATTTGAGAGGAAATCTCCATGGATTTTGAGTTTGGGACCCAAAAGTGCATGTGTTATGACTTTACATTTCACTTCAAGAGTTTGATCTTGTATTTGGAAACTTGAGTTTTGATTTGAAGTTATAATGTTTATTTGAAGTTAGATATGTTCAATTCAAAGTGTTGTTAGGAGTTTTGGGTCTTAATTTTCATGAACTTGAAGTTGATTTTGCAAAAGAATGAGGTTCCATTACAAAGCAGATTTCGGACTGGTTCTACACCCAAACCGCTCGAGTGGCCTGGGCCACTGCACGAGCGACTGGACCTCTTTTGCTAAAAATGCATACTGCTTAACCACTGCTTGTGCGGCCAAGGCCACCGCACGTGCGGCCCAACAGGTCTATTTTTCCGATTTTGTTTTCTTTTCATTTTTTGACTTCTGGGCCTTCATTTACATAGTTTTCACGTGTAATTTACATCCACATGCATATCATAAGCATGAAAGAGATTAAAGAATAGGACTAACCGAACAAATATATATAACGAATGATCCAAATAGATTAAACTGAATGTGCTATGAAATGTGTTTTGTTGTGCTTGGTTATATTTCTGCAGGTTGAGCCGTTAAGGTGGACCATTCGACCTAGCACTGTAAGTAACATTTCTGTAAAGATATGTTGATATGCACTATACTTGAAATGTTATACGTAATGTTATATGATATGATATGTTTCTGAAATATGATTTTGATTCTGTGAATGAATATCCGATTTGCAAATCTAGTATGGCATTCAAGGATAGTCCCAAGTCATGGGGGACAGCACGTTAGTGGGGGTCCATGACATAGATGTGATTACGAGATCTCATTAGCCATTTCATTTTAATCAGTATCCGGAGCCGATTACTCTAGTTGGAAGACATTATGTAATGTTTCTTGGGATGTACCAGTATTATGTTCTGATATGATAGATGTTTATGCTCGGCTTTTTTGTCTATTATTTGATGTGGAATTTATTCACTAACCTCTTTACTTTAATGTTATTTACTGGGTTTCAGCTCACTGTTTTTATATGTATGTATAGGTGAGCGTTCTGGAGGGCAAGTCTAGAAGGGGTCTTTAGTAGAGCCACCGTTTTGATGCCTACCGAGTTGTTTTGAGTGCTTCTGAGTTGGGGCTAGGTCTAGAAGGCCGTTGTCAAGCTTTTGATCATGATGTACACTTTCGACACGTGCATATGTTTTGCAGAAGATATTATGTTATAAGTTATGTATCGTTATGTAGGTAAATTAACGTTTTTATTGTACATGTTTGTTCATATAGATGCACAGCTCATTGGACCATTGGTATTTTTTTTTTGTATATTGCTTCTGTTAGCCCCGATTATTTTGGCTTGTACAGAAAGGCCTTTGGTAATCTCGAATTACTGGCCGGTCACTTCACCGACCCTTATGGAGCGGGGTTCAGATCGTGACACTCTTAGAACTTTAACTATCAAAACTCACTATTTTGTTAGGATCTACCCTTGTTTTTGAATGAATATTTTTCATTTAAGTTGTCAATTTTATATTTTTATTATTTCTGAATATTTTATTTAGCAATTATTTTGTCTATGAGTTTGTTTCTTATGTCATCGATTTATCATGTTTCTTTATGTTTTTTGGCATTTCAATTTTGGTTTAACTCAATTTTTGAATAATCAAATTAAACTAAACTTAAGTCTAGGATTAACATTTTTCAAACTAAAATAATTAGAATTCAAGTGAAATTTATTTCAAATTACAAATTCTAAGAGCATCCGCATCAGCCTCTTTAAATTTTTAGTCAAATTTAACCCAAAATTCTCTTTTTCTATTTTAACTAGTCACGTTTTTAGTATTCACTGCATCAAACTCTCTATTCTAACTCAGTCTTATTAAAATATTAATTTTTTATTGTATTTGTTATTCTTTCTGATTTTATTAAATTGATGAGGTGCCACCCAAACAATTCTTAAAAAATGCAAAAAAAAAAAAATTGTTGTTGACCGGTTGATTGGCCGGTCGACCGGTTAGGCTAATTTTGTACATTTTTCTTCTTCTTCTATAAGCACTCACAGGACATCCGGGTGGACGACCAGTTTAAAAATTTTGGCCTAATTTTGCTCCAAAAAATATAATAAAAAATAATGTAACTAGTGAACAATGCCTCTTTATTTTTGTTAAGGTATTGTAGCAAATTTAATAAAAAGTTAATTTATAAAAATTTTGTTGAGGCTGATGGAGAGAGGATTTGATACTAATGCTCTCTATAATAACTTCAAAGTTATTGCAAAGAATCTAATGCGGATGCTCTAAGGTCGATTCTTTAGGATATTTATTAATTTGTTCGTCATGTGATATTGAATTCTAGTTGCTTTCGAACTTGGTTTCAAATAAAACTAATAACTCAGTACATGTCTCCATTTCAACACTAGAGAAATGCTATGTGTTTTTCAAGTATAAAAAGTGTTTGTAAATTGTGAAAGTATTAAAAAAAAATTACTTTAAGGAAAAATGTTTTGAATTGGTAAAAATATTTTATGTTTTTTTTTTTAAAAATTCTTTTTCTTACCCAAAAACACTTGTTAGCCTCACCTTTTACGCTGTGTTTGGTTAGAAAACTTAGAAAAGAATTTTGAAAGAAAAAGAGAAAAAATAAGTGAAATGAATAAAATATATTTATATCTCACTTAAGTTCACACACTTTTTTATTTTTTCTTTTTAAATTCTTCCCCAAGTTCCTCGACCAAACACATTCTTAAACAATCATATTTCCTACTTATTTTATCAGCAACTTGAAATAAATTCAATAAGGCCAAATGCTAAAGCTCCTTTCAATTAACGAAAAATATAATTAATTATTGTTAAAAATATTGTAGATAGTAAAACAATTAATTTTTGAACTGGTGTCCTATGTCTATTGATAGTATAAAGAATTAATTATGGTTTATCTCTCATTTATGAAGTCGTATATTTTTACCTTTTCAATTAATGAAAATGTATCACTTTTACTCTTTTAGACTATTTTTAAAATGAATCTATTTATATTATTTTTTAAGTTAAGTGTCTAATATAGACGGATTCATTTTTTTTCTTTTTTCTAATTTGAGGATAAGTTCATTATTAATGAGGTAAAATAATATTCATTAATAATTAAAAAAGTCTTGTTATAATTAACCGTAATATACAAGATTATTGATTGAGCATGCCAAGTTTGAATTCCCCTAACTACAAATTATTATTTTTTTTAAAACTACCACAAGAACAATAAACACAACAAATGGATTGGAAATAATTTTGATTTTTTTGTATTTATTATTTTTTTTTCTCCATTTAGTAAGCCTCCGTTTGGGAAGTGGATTGACTTTTTGACTTTTTGGCTATTTTAGCCTGGGCTATTTTAGCCTGGTTTGGGAAGGGTTTTTTGATTTTTTGGCTTTTTTGTGAGAGATGATTGTAATGATTGTGGGTTGGATTTGATGTTTTATTTTTTGTGACTAAAATAGCCTATTTTATTTTTTGTGACTATTTTAACCAAAAAAACCTGATTTTTTTCTTTCCAAACGGAGCCTAAGTCAAAGAAAGAATCCATTTACATAATAAAAAGCAGAGAGAGAGAGACAAGTAACTAAAACACGTACCACGTGGCATAACTTGTCCTAAGAGAAGTTGTGTGGCAACTGGTTGAGTTAAATTAAAACTCTCATAACAAAAACAAGTGGTTCCAGAGGGGTTTAAGCCCCGGACATTAATGCCCCTTGACTGGCTGGTCCGGTTGTTCGGTCAAAACTATAAAAACGGATGCGAGAGAGAGAGAGGTTTTAAGTTGTTTTGTGTGGTTTTGAAACAGCTTAAAGGGTTTTTGGTTCTTGTCCACAATCCACAACCACCACGTCCCACATCTCTACAGGAGAGAAAGAGAAAAGTTTTGAGAGAGAGAGAGAGTTTGAATTGTTTTTCATGTGACGTGAATTTGAAAATTCTGATTGAATTGAAGCGAATTCGAACGCAAATACGCATTATACGGATTTAAACTGGCGATCGTATCTTGAAGTGGTAAGCCGATCGAATTACTTGTGCGTGTGTATTTTATCATCTGTATACGTAATGAGGTTCTGCGTTGTTGAATTTGGCTTGGATTCGTTCAATTTTGTTTTTTGGGAGATGTTTGGTTTGATCCATGGTGGAATTGTGGAATTCTGTTGTGAATTACTTGTTTTCTCGTCAATTTTCACGTGATCAGTTGGAGATCTGAGCAGATTTGATTGATTTGTCTCTCTTCTCTTGATCGCACTTGGATCGTATTTATTCCAATTCTACGGAGTTCCCAGAGTTGTTGATTCCGATTTTTGGTTTTTTGGTGGAAATTATTTCAAATTCTGGAACTTAAAAATAAAAAAATAATAATAATAATAATAATAAAAAAACGAGCGGTGAAATTGGAATCTGATCGGTAGTTCTGGTGGAAATCACAAGCCTTTCTTTATCTTTTGATTCGTTTTATGTGAATTTGGTTATCTGGATTTAAGTTCAATTCCTAATTGGTTTGTATACAATTGTGGTTTGATTGATACCAAACCCTGAGAAGGTTTTGAGATATGATTTACAGCAATTGGAAGCAATTGGATGAAGATGATTGATGATGAGAAGGGGACGCCGTTGAGGCCAAATTGGGAGATGAATTTGTATGTGTTTGGTCTGTTCAATAAGAACATGAAACCAGGGAGAGGAATTCTGGGTTGTTCATGGCGGATAGGATGCCGGTATATTTACGCAAACTCGACGGAGGTCCAACTATGAGTTTTGAAACGCCGACTCGGAGATTGAGTCCACCGCTTCTTTTTCTCTCTCTTCATTAAATTTTGGAAAGTCAATTGAAAATGTTTTAAATTAAATTTGCCGACTTTGAAATTGGGTCCACCGCTTCTTTTTCTCTCTCTTCATTAAATTTTGGAAAGTCAATTGAAAATGTTTTAAATTAAATTTGCCGACTTTGAAATTGGGTCCACCGCTTCTTTTTCTCTCTCTTCATTAAATTTTGGAAAGTCAATTGAAAATGTTTTAAATTAAATTTGCCGACTTTGAAATTGGGTCCACCGCTTCTTTTTCTCTCTCTTCATTAAATTTTGGAAAGTCAATTGAAAATGTTTTAAATTAAATTTTCTAATTTGAAATAAATATATAAATATGGCATGTTTATGTGTTTGGCAAAATGGTTTTTTCCGATATTTTAAAGAAATTATTTGATGATTTTGAAATATTTTTTTAACAAACTCGTAACAGAATTTGGTATCGGTGTGATGGTTTGTTTTAATTCACTATTTCTTTTTGTCATTAGATTCTGGACATGGGCCAATCTATTTGGTACCATTCAAAATATTCTGGGCTTAGATTTGGGTCCAATAGTAATGACAAATTATTGGGCTGAGCATTAATGGGTAATGATTTAAATTTTTATGAAGTGGCTCATATATTTATTTTTATTTTTTGGGTTAGTGTTATGATTCTATTTATAACTTGTTTCTTCTTATTTAATTAAATGTTCTAATCGGGTATGACCATGATTAACTTTTATTTGAGGAATACTTTGCATTTAAATTTTATAATTGTTAGAATTTGAATTATGCATATTTGTTTATAAGTTAGTATCTCAAGTTCCTCTTAAGAAAAGGCACAAATATTTGACAAATATTTTGTGAAAGTTTTCCAAAATGTGTTTTTAAAATCAAGATATGATTACTAAAATCTGGTATGAGTTTTGGTTTGTAAATTCTCAAAACTTGAGAAAATATAGAGTATATGTTATATATTTGGGAAAATTTTCTGAATGTAATTTGATGTCATTAATTGATATATTTGATATATTGATTTGGTATATGGTGTATTATAGATGGATGACAATTATTTATCCAAGTGTTGATAAAAATGTAAAACTACCCTTAGTTCGGCCCTTCCTTTTACTCCTCATATCGGTTCTCCCTTGCATGAACCATGATATGTTGGGACCGAGCTACCGAGTAGCAAGGTATTGACCGATCTATCCAGAATACGTCATGACCGGACTACCTCAGAGACCGGACTAACTCAAGTTGTCCAAACTGAAGTAGCTTTACAACTCCTGAGCCAAAGTAACTTCATCTCTTTTGACCGAAGTAACTTTATTTCTCATGGGCCGGAGTAACTTCTCGGCCCATTTTACCCAGTCCTTCGTACTTTGGGGCCATAAAGTCCATTTCATAGCTCGGCCCAATTTTCACCAAAAATTACCCTCT